>ML777873.1:997109-1044237 GCA_009831015.1 Picea engelmannii
CCTAAATTAAAAAACTTTAAATAAATTTTTTAATACAAAATGTAAATAAAAATTAAAAAAAAAAAAAGTTGAAAAACCTTAAAATTTCAAAGAATAAAATAAAATAAAATTTATATCAAAAACCTTAAAACAAAATCAAATTGTAATTCCAAAATATTTTTATAGTTAAATTTGGAAAAAATCACATCTTAAAACATTTAAACTTTTTTATTTTTAAAAAATATATAATTATATATATAAAAAATAAAAAAAATAAAATATGTGTAATGTAATTTGTGTAATGTATGGTAGTAGGATATAGGAAAAAATTCCACGATTCATATTCAAAATTATGAGATGTTACTTCAAAAAAAGGATGGTTTTTGCGATGAGTGGAACTTCTTATTTTATTTTACCATGATATAAAAAATTAATTACCCATTTTAGTGATGAATAAAGTTGGTGGAATGTATGCGAATTGGATAAGATAAAATAAGTTTTTGTATTTTATTAAAAAAATTATGAAATGTTATTGTAAAAAAATATGTTTTTTAATATTTTAAATAAAAAATAAATAAATATGATTGGATAAGGATAAGTGGAATATTTTATGATGTATTATGTATATACAACTTAAGTTAAGATAATATAAAAATATTTTTATCCATCTTAAAGAGGGGTCACACGCCCCAGCCCACTGTAGGATTGGCCGAGGTCCAATAGACACCCATGAGACCTGGGGCTAGGCCGCAGGGGTTGGGGCGATGCTGGGCATGCTCCCAGGTTCCGTGGACTCAAAAACACATTATTTCAACACGGTGACCCCTCTCTAAGATGGATAAAAAGATATTTAAATTATCCTAAATTAATTTGTATACACACAATATATCATAAAATATTCCACGTCAATGGAGAAAATTTAAAGTTTGTAAATATCAACAAACAAATAATTTTTTTAAAGTACACAACTAATTGTATTACCAATACACTTTAGTTTCAATATAATTATGTTGTAATTAAAAAATCTATAACATATATTTTTCTTTGAAAACACGGAATTTGAAAACTCAATTATATTATACTTAAGCAATACACCAATCTACATTAAATTTGAATAAATACATGAAATAATAAAATATTATATCAAAGACCTAGCATTATAACATTCTTATATTATTAACTTATTATCAAAAAAACATTTAAATAAATTTGTAATTCCTGTATTAGTGTATTTTTTAATTTTTTTAATTTTAGATGTTTTTTTTATATTTATTCAATTTTGATTATTTTTCATTTTTTTTTCTATTTTTTTTATTTTTTTAATTTTAAAGAGATTTTTTGCTCTTCTTTTTAACAAAAAAAAATCGTTTTTTTGTTTTGGGGGGAAATTTTATATTTTTTTTATTTCTTTTTATTTTTTCTTTGTTTTTCACAATTTTGTTAGCTCATAAAATTTCTTAGCTCATATGTTTTGAATATGGTCAATATAACAATACTTTAAAGAAGTTATTTATGTTTCATTCAATGTAACTTGTATTTATTGTTTTATTATTGAAAGTAAAAAATTATTAAAAATTGACGTTGAATTTTTAAAGTATATTGTGATATTTTAATGGCATTGTGTATTACCTTCTACTCTGCATGATAATAACATTTTAAAAGTAAACATTTAAGGGTTTCTTTTATGATTTTGTTTAGAGTTCTTTTACCACATTATAAAAATGTGTCATTTTCATACCCCAATTTAAGAACGTGTGCTACCGGTAGCAGTGCTTTTCAATTTGATGGTTGATTTTTAGGTTTTGGTTTTAATGGCACAAAGTGATAAAAATACGATTTCAAATGATCTCAAAATTTAACGTTTTGAAAAGGAAAAAGAAATTCAAAAACATCTCATTTGTTCTTAGCTGTTGATTTTAAGGTTTTTCTGGGCTATTGTCTAAGTTTTGAAGCCCATGCTTGAAAAATATTGTAATTTTGACCCCATTTTAAAAAATGGTGCTACTGGTAGCACCACTTTTTAATTTGGGGGTTGAATTTGATGTTTTTTATGAAAAAATATGGGTTTATTGGGCCAGAGTTCTCGTTTTGAGGTCACAGTTCTCGTTAAGTTGGTAATTATGTTTTTCTTCTTCTTATCCATGTTTGACATTGTTATTGTCCTCTTGATCACCCATATTTGATTGGCTTCCAAAAGGAGAGTACCTAAGTGGTTTTATCTTTGAAGAGAACAAGGTTTCCCTTTGATGAAAAAGTCTTCCTACTGATTGGATGTCTAGGACTCTAATTGAGCTGGTTGAGATTATTGGTGCCTAAGTTTCTATGTTAATATGAGAGATAATTACACTGGCTGATCTACCAAACAAAAGATTCACTTGTTCAGGGTTTATGATATCTTTAAAATTAGAGTCCCCTGGTGGTGGTGTAAAGGCAAAGGTTGTATTGTTTGGTTTTGTGGAAGACTCGAGTGGCCTTGCCTCCTGTCCTAATATGATTGATGCTTCAATTTCTTGTTCTATAGTGCTACCTATGTTAGTCCCTTCAGAGAATATTTTAGCTCTTGGAGTTGAGCTAGCTTTTGTTTTTCGGTATCGGTCTGCGGACTTTATAAGTGAAACGTTCCTTCCCCTAAAGAGATCGGAAGGAACCTTGGTTGAAAGGTTTGATTTTGATTTAATGTATTTACCTTGTGGGTCTCTAGGCCTATTCATGAAAGAAAGAAAAAACAAAAAGAAAAACCTACCATTTGATTCTTAGGTCTATTCATGAAAGGAAACAAAAAGAAAAAATACTATTGGGTTTGGGGGAACCTGCTATAGCAGATGCGCAGGTTTTTACCTCTCATCCTAAAGCTCCCTTGCCACCAAGCTAATGCTAAGGTCTAGAAATGATCTAATTCTTAATTACTTCTTACCTTGAGACAACTCCCCGACAATGGTGCCAAAATATTAGGTGTTTTATATGTACTAAAAAAGACACTAAACTACCCTCAATTAAATTTTCAACCCGAGGTAAGTAAACTTGGAGTTGTAGAAAAATATTCGCCAAAGGTAGAAGGTTGGTAAGAGTGTAGACTAACTAAGGAAAGCAACTATCTAGAGCTAATCTACTGAAGAAAACCTATCTAATGAACAAAGCCTACTAAACAAATTGAAAGTAGGTAACCTAAGTACTTTTGGGCCAAGGATTGATGGATAGTTCCTAAGAAAGAAAGTAAAAACCCTATTCAAAGCAAACTAGTTCATGACAATAAGCAAAGCTAAAATACTAAGCATACTAAGCAAATGATGAAAGAAAACTACTTTTAACTTGCCAACCTACATTCAATGAGAAACTACCCTATGCAAGAAAAGGAAAGAGAAAGTAAGCAAAAACAACGAAAGAAAATAGACAAGTAAGCAAAGACTTCTCATTGAATAACTACCTAGCCTAAGAGGCAAGTGGACTAAATGCCTAATGAAAAACTATTTCTCTTGCGTGAAAGGAAATTTAAATGCTCAATGCAATGCATGAAGGGAAATCTAGTCTATTGAAAGCAAGAAAGACTAACAACTAAACTTATGAAAACAAGAAACTATCTCTTCTAATCTATGAAAGGAAGAAACTATATTTAATCTATGAAACCTTCAAATGTAATGTTGGTGGTTGTATGAATGCCTTCGGTGGTGACATATGATATCTCGATGACATTTGACAACAAAGGACAATTCCAATGGTATAAACTCAACACTAATCTCAATGGAAAAATGAAAAAGTATGTATCAAACAATCCAACGAGAATTTAGCCATGACAAGAACAATGTTTAAATACCCCGCAACATGTATAAACCATCAACAACATAATGAGATCATCATTCTATATCGATACTATATAAGAAAAACTAGATTCAACCATTAACTAAGAAATGTAATTGCATTTTAATTCTAGGAAAGGAAATTACATGAGAGGAAACTACATTCTGTCTATTCTAACCATTCAAACTAAGATAAAAAAATAATTAAAAACATAAATTTGAAGCATGATATTAAAAAGTAAATTGACGATCTAATTTAACCAACAACTAATTAAATGAAATCTACATAAACTGAAGTAAGCAAGCTATGACTAGAAACTAGAACTAATTATATCTATCCATCAAAGATCCCTGTCAAATGAAACCCAAATAGAACTTTGTTTTATTCTAAAAACAACTCTTTTTTAAACTTGACTGTAAGAAAATAAATAAAAGTGTAATCAGATATCTAGATGCATATGGAGTTAGTGTAGAGACTTCCAAGTCTATTCCTAGCCTACAGAACTAATTCATGCTAACACAATCCATCACACTAACCTGCAAAAGAACAATAAAACAATTAAATCACAACTAGTTAATTAGAACATAAAACATGCATGTACAGGAAATAAAAGACAATTTAAATTATGAAATGTATAAACAACACACTAAACATCACCAGACTGTTGGTGCCCCCCCCCAGCAAGTCATGGAAACCCTCGACAAGAACACCACGAACTTAAGTAGGCCGAATTCACCATGAAAGTCAGAAACGCAGTTCTGGCACTATTCTGGCAATGTAAAAAATGAAAAACAGAGTATAATGGGTTTATCTCCAGTATGATGGCTATTTTACTTGCTTAACCATATGATGATCATACTGATAGTATTTATAAGCTTAAAACCCAGGTGGTCGACCACAAGAGGGTCGAACCACCTATAAATTTGACAAATTACATTAAATGCCTCCATAACTAACAAAACAGAGGAATCCAATGAGCGCCCTCTTTGCACAATTGAAATCGAGTTGTATTGATATTAGTAGCTGGAGGGGACGATGACAAACAAAACCCATGTGCTCGATTTGTCGACCATTGGCCACCAATACCATAACCACCAACTTACCTTGCATTTTTGTGCAATACTTGGTGTCAGAACGAGTGTCAGATCAAGTACCGTAATGACTGTTGGATCAACTGCTGAAACAAGTGTCGGACCAAGAATCATGGTGCATTTTTCCATGTAATAGTAGAAAAACATGAATTAACTCTTGGAAACCATAAAATATGATAAATTAAACTTGATTGAATCACAAAACACGAATTATACGTACCTCATGCCGATTGTATCATTTTACCATAAAATTCTTCAAAAAGCTCCTTTAAAAGATAAAAATGCATATGTACATATGGAAAAAAGTGTATAATAACATCATGAATATGATCATATCTCGGGCCCAACAAACCCCTATACATAAGGAGAAAGAAAAAAGCATTGAAAAGCCTGTGGAGGAGAAATCAAAAACCCCAATTCGGAGGAATAAGGGTAAAGGTACCAAAATACATTTGGAGAGGAAAGATGAAGTCATTGTGAAAGATTTTGAAGAGCCTGTGAAGAACAAAGGAGAAGTTGTTGTGCAAAAGAAGAAGCATAAAGGAAAGGGTTTTGAGAAGACTGATGAAACACACAAGAAAATTCTTGTAGATATGGAAGAAGAGAACGAGAAGAATCATGCTAAGACTGTGCATGTCTCTAATCCCCTTGGTGATCATACCTTCAAGAGACTTATCAGACAACTTAAAGAGTCATGAAAATAATTGGCTAAATTGAAAAAAGAAGCCATGTCTAAAAGAGTCAAGATGGCAAAGGTTATGGATGGCTAGAGTCATACCCTTGACTTGGCAAGATTTGCAGCAAGAAGGACTCAACCCCTACATAGACAACTCCAAAACCTCTACAAGAAGAACAGAGGTTTCTAGGCCCAGAATAGGAAGCTAATGGAAGAACTGAAGCATTTCCAAGATGACGTAGCCCAAAGGAATTTATAGGTGTTGGTCAAGGCTTCCATTGAAGATGACAATCCAATAGCTAAGGAGAGCACAACTACATTGAAGAAGCCTGCTAGTGCCAAGAAGAAGAAGTTTGTTGAGTCAATTGAAGATACTCTTTCTACCAGAAATAGTCTGAGGCTAAGTGTCAAGATGACAAAATAGTGGGTAAGGGGTAAGCTTCATTTTTGGAGATTGTTCCTTTTTGGGAAGGTTAACTAATATGAAAATACTATTTTTTTCCATCTATATAGGATTCTAGGCATTTAGCTATGGATTTTGAGTTTTTGCTAAGTGCTAGATTCACTCAGTGGTAAAAGAACTACCTATGGCATAGTCAAGGAACCTAAGTAAAATGGTTTTGTCATCACGGAGAGACACAATCTGCTCTACACTTGTTCAAGATTCAAAGATGCTACGTTTTGGCATTGCTACTCAAACCTGTATGCAAATGCAGTGTAAAAGTGTTGTTTAATATTCCACAGAGCACAGAATTGGTATACTGGTGCAACACAACGATGCTACCTACAGGTGCTACATAATATTTGGCAGGGAGTAGGTTTACACACATACACAACATAGGGGCGCTACCTACAGGCGCTACCTTATATTTCAACAGAGGATAAAAGATGGCATATATATGCAGCACAATGGCACTACCTACAGATGGTACCTTCACTCCTTGTTCCATTTTAGGGTGCACTATTAATAGTTGCTACTCAAGGAGGTTGTCAACAAACACCTAGAATCCAGGAGGACTAGGTCAACAAAATTGGATAAGTTGATGATGGATAAAGTTATAGAAATAACAATTGGCATGTTGAGGACAACAACAGGATCACTAAGGACACATGGAAAAACAAGAGCTCAGCAGAAAAATAGGATCAAATCAGCTAGAAGCATGATTGGATTAGTCACCAAACTTTTCTTGTTTTATAGAATATGTTGTTTTATTAGGTGTTAGAAAAAATAAATGTTTAAGATATTTTCAAGGGAAGGAGGCCAACTCGTACCTCCAGTTGTTTCCTCCCTTTTTGTTATAAATAAAAAGATCAATTGCTTTAGTAGGTTTAGATGGTTGAGTGAGGATCCCGTTATGTTTTAATATTTTGATGAAGTGACTATGATCTAGTGATGTACTGGAATTAAGAATTTTTGGCTAAAAGAAATCAGTTTCCTTTCCAATCTATTTGCTTCAGTTTCTAAATGTTCATTCTTTGAAGGATTCACATGAATTATTATTGTGATGTGATGGTGGATTTTTTATCATTATATTATCATGATGTTTATTTAACTTTTTTAGTTTCTGATGTCAAGAAGATATTGTGATTAGAAACTTTCTTCCTTATACTTTTGTAGACCTAATGTTTGCAGCAGTCCCTACACTCCTCTCACTCAATTCTTCCCTCTATTCATATTTACTCCCAAACTACTGGTAGAAGTTAGCCAAGACCTTAATTATTGGTGCATGCTATCCCTATTGTTTGAGTTAGAACATTACCATTTGAGTCCTTTTCCATTTGACCTGTTAAGACACTCTATCATTCACATATAACTTGATGGGTACTGGGATTGCCATCTATGCAATCTGAATCTGAATCCTAGTGCTAACACATTGGAAGCCCTGAAACCATGAAACACGACATGCCTTTTGGGCTAAGTCCATGGTCATGCCTGCGGTCATGTGGGGTGGAGGCTCATGCCTAGTGCCGGTTTGCATGGGAAAAACACAGACAAGGACATGTGGGATTAGTGTTAAAGATTCTAGTTTGGAACCAGGAGATCCATTTCGGCTCCTGAGTTGAAGATCATGACCGGGAGGTCATGTGGCCCTTAGGAGATATAGGGGGTCTACATCAGGTGGTATCATAGCATAAATTCTTCATTTGTAGACTTTAGGCAAAAGAGAAAGAGAAAAGGAGGAGACAAAGAAGTCGAAGTTGTACTCTGTGTGTGACTGACAGTCAACACAATGCCACCAAAGATATGAGGAGAGGCACCTTTAGCCAACCATGTTGTAGAGAGGGAGATGTGAGAAATTCATGCAAGATTGGAAACAATGGAAGAAGTGTAGAGAAAAGCACCTGATGTAGGGGACATCAGTGATGAAGAAAGTGAAGAGGTTGAGGTTGAAGAAGCTGTAGGAGAGGATGCTACCAAAGAACGCTTGTTGAGAGTAGTTGCCAGATTGGGAGGCAGAGATAAGATAGAGGTTCCCTTGTATGAGGGAAATTTAGACGTTGAATAACTATTGGATTGGATAATATCGATGGAAAAGAATTTCGACTATGAAGATGTCGATGAAGAGAGAAAGGTGAAATAGGAAGTCATCAGGATAAAAAGGAACGCAACATTGTGGTGGGACAAACTACAGGTTGAGAGGAGAAGTAAAGGAAAATAGAGGATAAAGAGTTGGGACAAAGTGGTAGCCAAGTTGAAGGCTAATTTCATACCCAAGGACTATCGGATGAACCTATTCAAGAAGTTACAGAACCTGAGACAGAAGGGGATGATAGTCAAGAAGTACACCGAGGAGTTCTATAGACTGAACTTTAGAACTGAAAAAAGGGAGAGACATGAATAAAAAGTTGCCAGATATATAAATGGCCTGAGATATGAAATCTAGGATGAGCTCAGTATGATGTGAGTAAGAACCGTGGAGGATGCTTATCAGTTTGCATTGAAGGTAGAGGAGAAGGTGGCCAGAAAACAAAGCCAACGAGGAAGAGGTAAAATCTCGGTCCCAAGGAGAAGCAGGGTATTTAACCATGATAGAACACATCAGTCTAAGGATGAGGCTGAGAAACCACACAATCAGTCAGAACGAGGAGGAAGTTCTCGAGGAAGGAAGGATGGTGGAAGAAACTCTTCTAGAGGAAGGAGCAGAGGAGGAATAATGTGTTATGCATGTGGAAAGACAAGGAACATGTCCTGGGAATATCTCGATAAGAATAAATAAGGAGGAGGTGAAGCTCACATTTCAAAATCACGAAGAAGAGATGTTGAAGAAAAAGGAGCAGAGGATGGAGCATCCCTGATGTTGAGAAAAATTATCTTAAAATCAGAGGCATAAATTGAGAAGCCAGTGCAGAGAAACAGTCTCTTCAAGACATCTTGCGAGACTAAGGAAAGAGTATGCAAGGTGATCATTGATAGTGGGAGTACTAACAACCTAGTATCCATAGATATGGTGGAGAAATTGGAGCTGAATAAAATTGCACACCCAAATCCATACAACTTTTCATTGTTGCAAAAAGGACACCAGGTAATGATTACTAAACAATGTCTAGTTGAAATTAAGATAGGATGTTATAAAGATGAAATCCTATGTGATGTAATTCCCATGGACGTATGCCATATTCTGTTGGGAATACCATGGCAATTTGATAGAAATATCATTCATGATGGGAAGAAAAATACATATACGTTGGAGAAGAATGGTAAAACACATATGTTGTTGCCAATAGAAGAGAAGAAAGTGAAAGAGAAATCCAACACCAACATACTTCTCATGAGTGGGAAGGAACTCCTAAAAGAAGTCAAGGAAGATCAGGAGATGTAGTTTGTTGTAGTAAGGAAACCCAAAGTTATCCTTACAAGTATACCAATGTCTGATTTGTCGGAGGAAGTTCAGGAGCTATTGGATAATTTTGTTTATATAGTGGTGGATGAGCTACCAAACTCGTTAACACCCATTAGGAGTATCAGTCATCATATAGACCTGATACTAGGAGCAAGTCTTTTGAACAAAGAAACATACAGATTAACACCTCAAGAGAATGAGGCGGTGAAGAGCCAAGTCCAAGGGTTGCTAGACAAGGGTTTGGTCAGAGAGATTTTGATCCCATGCGTAGTACCAACCGTGTTGAGCCCAAAGAAGGATGGAGGATGGAGAATGTGTACAGAATCGAGATCCATTAACAAGATCACCATCAGGTATAGATTTCCTTTACCAAGGATGGATGATTTAATGGATTTCTTAAGTGGAGCAAACTTCTTCTCTAAGATAGATTTGAAAAGTGGATATCACCAGATCATGATGAGAGAAGGTGATGAATGGAAAACAACCTTTAAAATGAATGAAGGTCTGTATGAGTGGATTTTTATGCCATTTGGATTAACAAATGCCCCAAGAACTTTTATGAGGCTAATGAACAAAATTATGAAAGATTTCATTGGAAAATTTGTAGTTGTATATCTAGATGATATATTCATCTTTAGAAGGGTTAAAGAGGAGAATTTGAGGCACCTAACATTAATGATGAGGAGGTTGCAGTAGGAGAAGTTGTTGATAAATATGAAGCAGTCTTATTTTATGAAGAAAAAACTCATTTACTTGGGTTTTGTGATCTCTTCAAATGAATTGAGGATGGATCTAGAGAAGGTGAAAATGATCAAATAATGGTCGTCAGCAAGAAGCATGTTTGAGTTAAAGAGATTTCATGGATTAGCAAGATTCTATAGGAAGTTAATTAGAGACTTCAGTGGAACTTGTGCACCAATGATGGATACAGTGAAGAAGAAGAAAAAGTCATTTAGATGGACAAAGGAAGTCGAGAAGAGATTCAATATATTGAAGGAGAAGATAACAGAATGACCGATTCTGGTCTTTCTGAATTTTGAAAAGACATTTCAGGCAAGATGTGATGCAAGTGGAGTTGCAATAAGAGCAGTTTTGAGTCAGGATAACAGACCTGTTGCCTATTTTAGTGAGAAGATGAATGATATCAAGAGGAATTACTCCACATATGACAAGTTGTTTTATGCCATAATTGAAGCCTTGAAGAAATGGAGGCATTATCTTGTCCCACGCGAATTTGTCTGGCATAGCGATAACCAAGCTTTACAATTCATAACCAGACAAGAAATATTGAATCATAAGTGTGCAAACTGGGTGGAATTTATGAAAAAATTTACATTTTTCGTAAAACATATTGTTGGGAATGCTAACAAGGTTGTTGATGCATTAAGCAAGAGATGTTTAATTCTGCAGGAATTCTAGGTGAAGACATTGGGGTTTAAACACCTTAAGGATATGTATTGTGATGATACAGACTTCAAGGAAGCATATAAAGCATGCACAAACACTGTGTTGAGAGATAAAAGTCAGTGGACATAGTACATGATTCAGGAAGGATTTTTTTTCATATGAAATCAGTTGTGCATACCAAAATGCTCAATGATGGATAATCTTCTGAAGTAGAAACATAGTGGAGGATTGGCTGGGAATTTCATCCATGATAAAACATTTGCACAGTTGATAAGTTCATACTATTGACCAGGTATGAGAACATAGGTGATAAAATTTGTGAACAGATGTAGAATCTGCCAACATGCAAAGGGGAAAAGACAGAACACTGGATTGTATCAACCATTGCCAATACCAAAGAGGCCTTAGGATGCAATAAGCATGGATTTTTTGTTGGGGTTGACAAGAAAACAAAGGGGATTTGATTCCATATTTGTGGTGGTGGATAGGTTTTCAAACATGGCACATTTCATCCCATTCTAGAAGACCAATGATGCAACACATGTTGCAAATGTGTTTTTCAAGGAAGTGGTAAGACGTCACGGCCTACACAGTAGCATTGTCTTGGACAAAGACACAAAATATTTTGGTCACTTTTGGAGGACGTTGTGGAAGAAGATGGGGAAATTTTTTTCCTTCAGCTCATCTTACCACCCTCAGACAGATGGGCAAACTGAGGTGGTAAACACAAGCTTAGGAAATTTATTGAGGAGTTTAGTCACTGCACATCATAATCAGTGGGATAAGATTCTGCCACAAGAAAAATTTGCATACAATGACTCACCAAACAGGAGCACAGGAAAGAGCCCATTCCAAATACTATATGGAATGAAACCAAGGGGAGTATTTTATTTGAGAGACTTGGAACATGATGAGATCAGGAGTGTTGGAGAAGAAGATTTTACTGTTGAAATGTAGAAACTCCATAGCCAGATCATAGGACAGTTGCAAAGTTCTAACCAGAAATACAAGAACAAAGTTGATCAACACTACAAGGAACTTCAATTTAAAGTGGGGGATCAGGTTTTGGCACATCTTAGGAAGGAAAGGTTCCCTAGTGGAACATATAACAAGTTAAACATGAAGAAGATAGGAACATGTAAGATCTTGAGGAAGTTTGATGCAAACACCTATGAGATTGAGTTGCCAGATGGTGTGGGCATATCACCCATATTCAATGTTTCGGAACTATATCCTTATAGGAAATATGACACTGAGAGATCAGAAGAGAAAGGAAAGATTCATTGTGAGAAACAAATGCCTGTGGAAGAAAAATCATAGATGGAGAAAATAGTTGACCAGAGGATTGGAAAGAAGACCAAAATGAAGACCTATTTTGAGTATCTTGTAAAATTGAAGGGAAAACCAATAGAAGATGCCAGTTGGGAAAAAAAAGCTTCCATCAAGAAGCAAAGAAAGTCAGTGCAAGAGCTCATGGAGTCCATGAATTTTTGTCAAGAAGAGTATGATGCAGGAGCATCATTGGCAAGAGCACGGAGCAAGAGCTATCAACATATAAGAATTTGTATGGGAGGTCAATGCTGGCAGTCACAACAGATATTTTTAATACCGCCTTAACTCGGTGTCAAATTTTACCTTTTGAGGAATGCTTGAACCCAGTGTCGAAATTACCCTTTGAGGCGCATTTGGATAATCGCAAGCAGAGCGAGAGTTTCCATTATGGCTCTGGAATGCGACTAGTCTAGATAGTCGTTAGGTAAGTTATAGAGTAGACAAGTAGCCAGGGGAACCCTAAGAATCCTTAGGGATAGATAGAGGTTTGGTAAGCCCAAATGAGGGGTTAGAAAGCATATTTGGAGGCTGCGATACATAGGAAGGGTAGTCGTGAGAGAACTGTGAGTTAGCAGGAGATTTCAGTTTCTATTGTTGTAAATTGAATGTATTTTGTACCCATTTTGGCACTTGTGAATGTAATAGAGGAAACATTAATCCAAATTCATGGTGTGTGAACAGTGTTTGCAATTTCTTGTCATTATGGTCTTATGAACAAGTGAATGAATTTCAATAGGAGAGAATGGAACTGTGAATGTTGGTTTTTTAGTTTCAATCGTTTCTCTTCATTTGAAGCTCTGCAAGGTGTGCATTGAGTAGAGGAGAACGCCAAGAGATCGGGAGGAATTTCTCTATGAGGAATCCATTGGATCTAAGTTATCAAAAAAATCCCTTAGGCGCAAGGAGTGTGTGGGAATCAAAGTCTGTAAAATAAAAAGCTTAGGAGGAATAACACTTTGGATAGGTTTTAGTGAGATATAGGAACCCCATTTCCTAGGAGAAGCCAAGGTCGAAACCTTCGAGGACTTAGAAATATTCTAATTATGAGAAACCGAAATCTTAGGAGGAGGAGAATCATCAACCATTGAATCACAGTGGAGAAGAAACAACCATTTGATTCGAGGCAAGCACACAAGATTTAACACTTCATATGTCCAGGAGTAAAAACCCACGAAGGTTGGAAACTGCAAAATCTCGAAGTAAAAATCTCTGACGAAATCATAGTCATTGATCAAGCAGGGACATGTGTCAACATATCACCCGTTTTAGGGAATCATCTGATAAAGGAGCACAGGGTGTAAGATGTCAAAATCCCCAAAGTCTAAAACATCGACTAGATCACAGTCGTCGATCAGAGGGAAGAATGGGAGTCATTGATCTACAGTGAAGAGGTATTTCATGATTTCGACGATCGAGAGTGTGAAGGAGTCATAGTATGGGATCCTCGGCTCACAAAATTCCAACACAGTCAAGAATGTCAGATCCTCAAAGGTTTAGGACCGTTGATCTGAGTCGAGGAGGTATCATGATTTCAGAAATCGGGAGTAGGGCTGGTGTCACCTCACAAATCCTCAATACGCGAATTTCTAGCGAGCTCAGAGGTGGAGCCCAAGGTTCAACGAAGGGTCACATCAGCAGAGGAGATTAAGGAATGTTAGCCTTTCAACGTTTTGGGACTTGGAGGGGTCGAGGAGTTGTTAAAGGAATCCTAGAAACCATGAAACATGACATGCCTTTTGGGATAAGTCTGTGGTCATTCCTGCAGTCAGGTGGGGTGGAGGTTCGTGCCTAGTTCTGGTTTGCGTGGGAAAAACAAAGACAAGAACCTATGGGGTTAGTGTTAAAGGTTCCAGTTCGAAACCAAGAGATCCATTTCGACTCTTGAGTTGAAGATCCTGACCAGGAGGTCGTACAGTCCTTAGGAGCGATACAGGGACTGCATCAGGGAGGTATCCCCTCCTACAACATCTGGATGCACTACTGTGACACATAGTATATATAGCTCTTGATTTACCACCTCATATGTACTGCAATAGTAATCAAACTGCCCACTACTTCTATCACTGTGGAAAATGGGTTGTTGAACTCTGTCATAGGAATAAGTCATGCTATCTAGTTTGTCTGGTTTACTGCATCCACGATCAATATAGCACATCCTACTATCTTTTCTATCTTGGTAAACACATCCTTGGTTACAGAAGGAAAGTATATCTGATTGGTCGCATCCTCAATCACTGAGGAAAAATATGTTTGAGTGTCTGCATCCTTAGTCACTAAGGCAAATATTACTACATAATATTCCTCACTAGTTTCTCCCCGATTCTCTAGTATTCCTGACTAGTTGCCTCTTTTGTCACTATAGAAAAGCATGTTGAGAAATATGTATACCCCATGGAGGTTTCACATGCCCTATAAGCCTCTTACTTATTAAGCTCTTATCTTTCATACTCAACCCATGACACCTATATGTCATTCCTTCAAGATGTTTGTATCCCACTTCATCCTGAGGGTGAACTCCCTTTAGATGACCACCTCTCCCTCTCATCCAAATAATTCTCCCTAAGGTTAGGCTCACTATGAGACCGTGTGATCCTCCTCAAACTTGACTCCCTCAGAGTTTGCACAACCCCTGGGGCCATTTTCTCCATGTCCGTTGTCCTCTACAAAAGCCTAGGAGGCTTATCCTCCTTCTTGGATCCTGAGTATTGAATCCCTCTAAAATATGGCTCCCTCTAATCTGATACTACTAGTGGGGCCACCTAACTCACCACTCGTGGAGCTACCTACTCCTCCTCATTTGTCTCTCTTCTCTTGTTTTCCACAACCCTCATAGGATGACCTATCAACCTATATAGGTTTACCTTCGTAACTCCAAAAACCACTACTGATCTAAAGCTAGATATTTTATGCACAAGAAATATCTCTCCATATCGAAACAATACATGATATCCCTTCCTCTCAATCTCTGAGACTAAGAGGAAAGTCCTAAGTTCTGGCACCCACAACACATTTGACACTCTTAGTACCTCTCTTGAATCTAATCAAAATGATACATTACCATATCCTCATACTGAATGATTAGATATCGTATAAATATCCACACACAAGTATGATCAAATCTATGTGAAAGTGTCAAACAACTCTCTAGCACTTGTCATATGGAAATATGCTCTGCTATCCACCAACCATTTCCCCCTACTAGAGATGGTACCTGAAAGGGAAGAGATCAATAGGATATCCCTCTAGAATATGTCTACAACATTATGAGCCTTTGTTGTTGATGTATGTTTCCTTCTTCCTCTTCCCCTCTAGTGTGGAAACTATGAAGCATAGTGCCCAAAATAATGACACTCAAAAAATATGATCTAACTAAGATCCTTCTTCTGTTTAAGCTCTGGAGATGATTTTCTCCCACAAGAATCCCTTATCCATGATGAAACTCTTTTGCCTATAGAACCCCTTCTTCCTTTCCTATTACAAGATGCAAGGTCCTATTTCTCATCATTTCTACACTTTACCTCACCATCCTTATCATCCCTTGATACTAACTGAGTCTCTTCTTGGATACAATCTATCCATAGTCAATCAAATTCTAGAAACTTATCTCCTACACAGATCCCCTACACAAATGGTTTCCAAGACTTGGGAATACCTCTCAATGCTAAATTCACCAAATCAATATCCTACATTGTCTCACCAATAGTTGTGAGATGATCTCGGATCTGAGTAATATTCATAAGATATCTAAAAACTATGTCATCGTTGGTCATCCTAAAAATATGATGTTGATTCTTCAAGTGTAGCGTCCTTCCAGTATTCTTGTCTTGGTAAAGTCCCACCAAAGCATCATACATATCTTTGGTCATTTATTTCTTGGCAGTGGAAGGAATCAAGTGGTTCTTCACAGACTCTAGCAATACCCACTTGGCCTTCACCTCCTTCTATTGTAGAATGCAAAATATGTTGGTTCATTGGGATATGAACCACATCCTCAACTTACTCCTTGAGGTCATTCTATTCTAATAGAAGGTGAACCCTTTCTTTCCAATCCTAGAAGTTGGTTTCCCCTTCCAACCTATCCTTTAGATTCAATGTATTCATGATATTGACTTGGCCAAAAAAAGAACAATTACAAGAACAACTACAACACTCTTCTAGCGTTGTAGCCAACAAAGTGTCTCAAGATGATCCCCTTCTCTTCAAATGCCAAGCTGTAATACCGTGCCAATTTTCACATGCAACTCTATGTGACTAATTTCATATTTGAAAATTGTTTCCTAGTGATATAACTATCACTCAACAACTTTACACTAAATTATTGACTTAAAGCATATGCAATGGAAACAACAATATCAAAGATGAATCATCAATACAAAAGAGATACAATAATTTTGTTTTGTAACTTTATCTGATCCTTCAAATATGAGGACTAAACTAGTCCTCTCAATGTCACCAACACTTAGGACAAAAAATATCCTCTTAACCAATAAAATGTTACCAAATATGAGGAAAACCTTTTCCTTCAATAACCATACAAATCAAAGTACCAAACCTCAAAAACAATTTGGATTTCTCCTCTACCAAAGAATCTACTATAGATCACTTGTATGACCTGCTAACATCACTTGTCATCTTGTATGGATCGGTACCTACCCAAAAAACTAGATATGTGATTCACCTTACTGGAAACCGATGAACATACGTTGTTTACGTCAGTGCAAAACACACATACCCATTATGTGATTTTCCCTTCTCCAATTCCTGTATATACATGTTTCATCCTCCTACAAACCACATAATATACAAAACATTTTCTTCACATGTGTGACCTTGTTTGCCTCTCTCTTCAGGGCCAGATTCACCACCCTGCAGTCTTTCCCTTTTCTGAGATCACCAATCCTTTTTGAAACAAGTGTAGAATCACTTATGCCAACTCCATTCTTCCACAATGATGATACAATGTCATAATAACATCTCTCCTTTATATAGGAGTCCAATGGGTGAGTTTGGGAGCCCTTCCTAAAATCAACAATTAATTAGAATATTTTAATCCTCTTTTTTAGTGTGGAACCCCAACACAAAACCACAAATCCCATAAGTTTTCTCATGATGCCCTAGCCTCATTTCTAGGTTGATTTAACTGAAACAAAATTCAAAATTGGTGACAATGAAAATTTCCACATGCCTGACACCTTGGCCTCTAGTGGGACTACTTCCCAAAGATACAAATAATCAACAATATATACAGTCATGTGATCTTTGTATTCTTCTTCCAAGGCCCCCTAGACTCTCAATGACACTTCATACACACATGACAATTCAGTTTCTATCTCACCAGTAACCCTAACACATTACGTTTCCAACAATTTCATTGTGACATTCATCGATGGTTATGTCACATTATGATGTCCTTGAAGCATTTTTTTGGATTGTGATGTTCATTAGTGCTTGTTATACCATGACATCGATCTTTGTTTACCTATTTCAAATTGTTTTTCTTCCCAATGAGTATGTTGCATTGCAACATTTATAATGTTGACCATGGTTGACATTAAAATTTTGACTTCAGCATCATGTCACATTGTGACATTAAGAGGTTCATAATAATAAGTAATATTTATTTAGGTCACAAATTTTATGACTGTGTGAAGTTTGTAGTATCTACGTTTTTTGTTTAAAATTCCTTATTACTTGATATATTATATATAACTTTTTAATGAGGTTATTTATATGCTTTTTGTTATCATTGAAACATATATATTATATACTCCAATGTAGTTTTATTACATAGAATCGACTATGGTTGAATTTTGTTGGGATTGGTCGATCTTATTTGGGCATGGTTGGATATGGTTGACCATATATTGCTTTAGTTTACTACTGTTGACCATAGTTGACCATGTTGAGCATGGTTGACCGGGTTTCACCATGGTTATGTGACATATCCATGTTCACTATGGTTATGTGACAGTGTGACAAACATGGTTATGTATGAACATGGTGGCTATAATTAACTATGGTTACATTGCACTTTGATTTTCTATATGTTGAGTATGATCAATATAGTCAATATGGTTGACTTTGTAGTTTATATGGTTGATATGGTTCATCAAGTAGACATAAATATATTAATATGGTTTTCCTAAGATTGACCCTGTTGTCTATATAGATCATCTATTTGGATTGATTTTCGTTACATATTATTTATATAATTGATATTATGTTTGATCACTTAATTTCATGGTTAATAGTATTGCTGAATAATAGTTGATAATATGTTTGACCCTTAAGTTTGATGGTTGATAATATTATTGAGTAAAACATATTATCTACTATGTAGATAATATGACGAAGATTACCAATTGAGTGATTTTTTTTGAAAGCCTTTATTAAAAGTAAAATATTCCCAATGTGATAATCATATCCTATCTTCATGGATATTTTTATCACCAAGGTCAGCCCCATGACTGCTAAGAAGGCCAGAGTTGGTGCACTTAATAGATAGTATTTTGTTTGTATTTTGGTTTATAGATAAAGGATGATAAGGTTGGTCTTTGGGGTAAAATCAAACTATGAGGGAAAGGATGTATCACTTATCTAAGAAAAAACTTCATATGTTTTTAGGATTTCAACACTTCAAATCAACACACAAGGATTTCATCCTTAGATCAGTCATACGTAAAAATGCATTAAATAAGAAAAAGAGAAGAACACATAAACAATTTGTCCATATGCATAAGATCTTCAGGTTTTAAATATGGCAATTCAAAATCTGAAGCAAAGAGAAAATCAAATACTATAACATGAAATAGGTGAATTAAAATAACATTGATATCTCATTCATTATCATTTCACTTTGACAACTTGATATACAAATCACACATACAATATTTGAATAAAAATTGACAGAGATATAAAGAAGAACTAACCATAAGTGTGAATAGATCTCACGTAAAGATAAGCTACTGAAATATTATTAAGTTCATGAAAATACAACTTCACTTTCACAATTTTCAATTTTTCTAAAAATCCCCCCCCCCCAATTGCTTCCTTCTTCCCATATTTTTATAGGAAAAGGATTACATTTCTTAGTTATTACATCAAGAGATTAAGAAAGCCAATTCTAATTTGTGGCTATCCTCATGAAATTTAGTAACTAAAACACCAAATATGGAAATAAATCTCATTGAAATATGCTTCCTTATACATATACTAGAAAAAGAGGTTAAGGAGCCTATAATTTCATAAATATGATGCAAAAAATCCTCAAATAATTAAAACATTTGATTCCAAAATCCCTAAAAACTAGGAGATTAGCTGGAGTATATATATTTGCAAAAGAAAACCTTGCAAATTTCTGAACAATAAGGTTTAGAAACCACTTCTAATCTCCAAAAACGTAATACATATGAAAACACTGAGAGAGTATTTTGTTATTAGGTCCAGTATTGATAGAATCCTCTCTGGGGTTTTCCATATTTCTCTCCAAATGTTCAGAAAGTACACCCGAATTTAATGACAAAAACTGGAAAAAGCATAACATAACGTTGCAGAATGGTCTTGTAGCGCCTTTGAAAAATTAAACCATAACAACTGTTGCAATTTTGAGAGAGTTTTTTGTAGAAGAAATGGTGTTTGCGAAAAACATCCTTAATTTTTTTGAAACTTACCTCCAAATTCTTGGAATCCATGTTTGAATTTTCTGTCTCAAACAAGCCTGAAAAATAATTTGTTTTTTGTAGCCAATAATTTTGAGATTGATTTGTCTTGTAGAAATGATGGAATTGAATGTTGGAATTATAGATTCTATGATAAGATGGACTCTCCATTCCACATTCATCTATAATACTTACTTTTCCTCCCCTGACCATCTTACAAAGCCAAAATATCAAACAAGTATCAAATATGAAGAAGAAACGGAAGGCATGGAAAACACCCTCCACAGATTTCATAAAATAGCTAACCCTTGGCTTTCACAAAATGAAAAGTAACAATATTTGGATATAATATAATTTATTAGCTACGTATTCCCACTCAAAACACCCTGAAATCATTTCATAGCACTTTTATGCAACCTCATTTTAATACACGTGTTGCACAAATATTTTGTAGTAGAATTTTATATAGTGGAGAAAATTTCAACTAGAATTCATGAACTACCTCAAATTCAATATTATGGTCAACATCCTTCTTCAAAAGATCAATCAAAACCTTTAACAAATGAAACCACAATAAAAAATACAATCATAAAAATAAATCAAGGAAGTTTGAAAACATAACAAAAACTAGAATTGAAGGATAGGGAAAATATTGGCTAAGAAGATGAGGATTCAAGGCAACAGAGATATTTATGACATATATAAGTTTGAGAGTTAATAGATATCATGCACAACATCAAATATGATTTTTTCATTCTCTTATTCATTGACAAATATTTCTTCATTTTATTCAAGGCATACATATAGTCCATGCTTTTTAAACAATTCTTTTGACAACATTCACTTGAAATCAATTCACTTATGGAAATTGATTGAGTGAGAAATTATTTACTAGACCTTGTATAACTAGAATGATTTGGATTAATTTAAAAATTTCTAGTACTTCTCCTAGACACAATGTTTCTTTGCAATGTCTCCACTATTTCATAATACTCACTAGAAGGATTTTCCTCATCACCAAAAGGAATATCAAGCAAAACATTGTCAGGAGACTGAATAAGAGAATGTCAATCACCTTGATCTGTTGCAATTGAATGATTGAGAACATGATCTTCATTCCTATGTCCATCATCATATTCATTGATAATCTTGTTAATGAGATGAATATCAAACTCACTAGAAAAATGATTACCATCCGCACCAATGTCATTGGATCTTCCATGAACATATACACTTGAAGGAAAAACATCATCACCCTTAAGACTATCAATGCCATTAATATCCTCACTTGGAGAAAAATTTCCATCATCATCATCGGTACCTTGAAAATCCTCATTTGGAGGAAAATCGTCATCAATATTGTGTCTGTTAGAACACTTAGAATTTTGAACTTTTATTCTTTTGTTTCTACCTCCTAGGAATAAAATTTCACCAAAAAAACTTAGGAAATTTCCTTTTTCCATGGTCTTTATATATTAATAAGGCACTTACAATGTTGTACATCGATGAGTTGCACTAATATCATCAAACGGTTCTTGTGATCTCCAGAATATAAAAGCCTCCTGAATTTTAAAAGAAAACCTTTAACGACCAGTTCGGAGCTTCGCACTTTGGGAGTTTCAAGAAATTTAAACAATAAAACCCCCGAATATACGAAATCCCGAAGACAGTTCCTCATAATAATTTCTAAAAGGACTTAGAGATGAGTCACAACTCACATGTCATTAAATCTTTTCTTTGGCTGACACGTGAAAAATATTTTTAACATTTCTATCAGATGATTCACATGATTTCAAGTGACACATGTCACCCCTCCTTTCTTGACACATCACTAATAATGACATCATCTCTACCACATCACTCAGAGAGATTAACCTTCGGGGGTTTAAACAAATATTGGGTTCATAATCGTCGAAGTATTGGATATCACAAAAATGTAAAAGTGTTTCAAAGAGATAATAAAACATTTAACAAATTTAATTAATCATGATTAAATATTAATTAATCACTCTGCAAATTCATTCTTTGGGATATTTCTCTTGTGCTACATCCAAAACTCCCAAATGTCGAACCGTTGAAGTACAAACCACACTTTTAAACAAATGAACTCTCAGAGCTCCAGAGCTCCGGAGTCCTGAAGCCTCGAAATATATATAACGGTTCGAACATTTACTCCGGAAATTCAACCTTCAAAGGATTTCTAGCATCCTTCATCCAAAACCCTTGAATACTGGACTTCCAAAGTAATTAAGGATAATACAATGTTTAAATCATGATTAATTAAAAAATAAATGCGATAAATTAGAGATTAACTTCTCTGGAAATTCGGCCTTCGGGAGATTTCTTCCCTCTTACATTCAAAACCTTTGAATGTCAAACCACCAAAGTATTAATGACATTTATGATTGGATAAAGTTAAATGTTTGAGTAGTTATTGTGATTTTCGAGATAAAAAACTCCTTTAGATTTTTTAATAATATCTTTGTCAGTAAATCAATATGAACATTGATAGACTTTATGAATAAAACATTTTGAATCTCAAGTCATTTTACCATTTGCAATTAGAATTTGTCATTCAATGATTAAGAGCTTATAGACTTCTCTTGTTACAAGAAGGTTAATTTAATTTCCATGAGGATTATGGTGCCACACAAATATATGAAGAAGAAAGATGCACCCATAGATGATTCCAATCCAAACACATACGTTCTATCAGACACCACCCCATGAATTACAAACTCCATAAAGTCTTGGAAGCAGGTCTATGATATCTTAGAACATGAGATTCTTATTTGTTTGGACAATTCTCTTGAGGAAAAAGATGAGTCCTTCTCAATCAATCTCATATTAGTAGCATAGTTAGAATTTCACGGGATTGTTGCACGACCTAATATTATACCCTATAATGATATGATACGTTGGGATCTGGAGCACATTGACATTCAAACCAGAAGCATTGTTAGTTACTAGAAGACTTTTGTTGGATCATTTCGACCAGAGGACCTACAAGTAATGTATAAAATTTCTTCTACACCCAAATATACTTACAATGCAACATTTATTTTGGATTTTGAGAGAAAATAATGCACTGAATATGACATAAATGGTCATGATATAATCAAGAACTGGTGGGGAAACCACACCAAGTTCAAAACCGATGCTCATGGTATGTAGTCCATGGTTTCCTTGGATGCTCATATCTTATATATATCCATGATTCTCTTTTTTTTTATTTTGGAAAAATAATGTTGCCCATTTCTCAGTTGAGTGGGTGGATATAATGAATGAAGTAGCCGAAGGCTATACTTTCAATTGGGAAAAAATGTTTTCGGACAAACTGGCTAAGGAGATTGCTGAGTATCGGTCGTTGAAATAAAAAGGGAAACTTTCTCCTTTTTACATGTCTTCATACATCTTTGATTCCATTTTCTTCATGACCCCATTTCCCCTGATGAACCAGAGTTGGACCCTGGCTAATTCTAAGCCTATACATTTCTATCAGTACAAACTATGGGAAGAAAATGCTAAGGATTTATTTTATGATATCTATAACAACGTAGTGGTACCTATTTATTTAGCTATCTATGCCCACCCTCCACCCAATATTTCAGTCAATATTATGGGAAACTTAGGCACATTTGAAAACTGGTACATTCAGGAGAACTTCTCTTACATTAGAGTGTTTGGTTGCTCCATACATTCTCATGCTCTTCCAAAACGTTTACTTGATAGCCTGGTGTGCCCAGAAGTGGAATACCAAACAGTAGAAGGAGGAATGATTAAGGAATTGAAAGCGTCTCAGAAAAAGGTATGGCCAACTTTTCCCATTCAGGTTGGTATGTTTACATTGTTAGATTTTTGTCATACCAAATTCGAGGCTGCAGCCTTAGGATATGAAAATTAGTTGAAATCGAATTCAAAATAAATGATCCACATAAGGTGGTAGAGAATCATTTGGCTCAATTCAACATGAAAATATACATTCACAAAGAGTCACCTTATGATGAGGTTTTCAGGGGAGATAGATCCTATGAAGAATTTCAAAATAGATTTCAGACTCTGCCTCCTGACCAATAGGATGGTTTCCTCAACTTTCAAAAGCATAGAAGAAACAAATTGCCTAATATTTTACAAGGAGAGTCAAGGCCCATTCCATCTTCTCAGGAAGCTAAACCCACATAATTTCAGCCAAGTTGCTCTACTGAGAACAAAACTGAAGAAGTAATTGAAGAGTTCAGATGGGTTATTTAAAAAGATAAAAACATCATTATTAGGCTTACATTATCAACAAATACTAGCCCACTTTGAAGCTTTCATGAAGAAGGAACAAATGTTTTCCCCTTCAACACCAATTACTTCTACTAACATCCCAAGAACAACAGGTCCATAAAACTCCATTGTAATTATCTCTCCTATCCCCTCATTAACTCCTTTAGCGACCATTCTTAGAACTCCTAGTTCAGAGGTCATTCACATAGATGAACTTACTCCTATCTTGTGTGAAGAAATTCCTCCCTCAAGTTTCTTTTTCAACGATAAAAGGAAAGCTATTATAAATAAAGAATCCCAGCAAAAAGATGGAGTAGTTACTGAAAGGTAGAAAATAGTGTATGATGAAAAAGGCCAAAATGATCTTGAGTTTTCCAAGGAGATTGTATATTCACTAGGGGCCTTCGCCACTTCCAGCTAATGGTTTCTGGATAATATGACCAAGCAACTGCAAAAACAATCTCTTTTTTTGGAACAAATGCAGAATGAAATGCAAAACAAAAAATAGATCGTTAGGAATAGAATGAGTCAAGACATAAAGAAAATCAGGTTAAATTATCAGTAGCAGATGAAGTAGTTATAGGAGAAACTCGAGATGATTTACCAGAATTCACAGACCAACAAATCCATGATTACTCAGAAAGACAATTTGATGGAACTATTGCAGGCCAAATTAGTCCTAATGGAGAACAAAACAATAGACATTGTTTCTCTCACGCACAAGCATATGAAATCAATGATAAGTTGGAAGTTGTCCAGTAGGATCTATATCAAAAGGTGGATACTATTCAAAAATACTATCAGGCAATAAATAATTCTCTAAAAAGTATTTATGTGAAAGAAAAGGATGCCAGTGTGGCTAGATACAAGTTTTAGGAATTCATCATATGGAGGTAGAAATCCAATACGGTCTCGCCCCTTTTTCACAATATGAACAAATGAAAGGTGAAATGGCCTTTAAAGTTTGGGAGATGAACCTAGAAGAAAGAAAGAATATTTCCATAGAGGCAAAGGAGACTTGTCTGAATACCTTGTCTTTTGTAGAAACAAAATTAATTTAAATTGAAGGAAATGATATCTTAGAGGAACTGTGGAAGATTGAAATATAAATGAATAAGGAAAAATTCAGAAAAAATAAGGAAAATATTCAATCCTCCATCCAACAGATGAATTAAATTGATTTTCTCAAGATTAATGAGTTGTTGGTGAAGCCTAATTTAAAGTATCAAATTACAGTCGAGGCAGTAAAGAAGATCCAGGAGAAGATACCACTAGTACACAAGAAGGTGTTTGCCTTCGAATTGAATGAGAACATTGAACCTTCAAGATTTTTGGTAGCCTTGATTGATATGTGTACCTAGTTCAAACAGAGGAAGGCAAGTGCGTCTAGGAGAAAATGAAGGAGTATATGAAGTGCCATCACATCAAACCATAACTCAACAATATATGCGTTTTGTTTTTACATTCAGATTGTATTCTATATTTAGAGTAGATATTGTGGAAAGTCTTACTAATTTTAGTTGAGACAATTTTGTATAAATAGATAGATCTTAGATCTATTTCGGGTTGCTTCTAGCCTAATGTAAAAGAGAGAACTGATTGAATATTAATACAAGAGAAGACAGAGATTCTAATTCTCATTTTATTTGAGTTATGTGTTTTCCATGTGGTTCCATCTCTTATTATTTTCCTTATGTAGTTCTTGATGAGTGAATGATTACAATTTAGTAATACATCTATTGTGATCTTAAAACATCAGAAGTTGATTCAGTTACATTTTTTTCTCTGTTCTTACTGTGAGTAAAAGCAAGACCTACGATTTGTGTGAATTTTTTCATTATTAATCTTCTTTGATATGGATTTTATGAGAAGAACGAAATGACTATAGATTATTAATAGGTTCTTAACACAAAATAACATAGATACAGTAAAACTGGTTTTCTATCCAATAAGGAAATAAGATGAAACTGTAAAATGCAACAGAAACAAGCTTGCTAGAATGGTGGTGGCGTATCTCTGAGAAGAGATGTGACGACTCTGCTCATTCACAAGAAGATGATTACAATGTGTTAGGGTCCTAACCCATGCATAGGTAGAACAATATATTCAGATGTAATAAAGGTCAATATTAATAAGGCCTTTCAATAAAATAGAATAAGGTTGATGTAAGAAGACCTAATAGAAGCTTTCGCTTCTAGAAGGATCTTCCTCTAGATGCTTCTTTTTAGTATAAATAGGAGTCGAGGGTATGAGAACCCTATCTTGGATATTATTATAATAGAGCTCTTCTCAGTTGAAGGTTTCCCCCTCGAAGAGGCCCGTGAACATTGCTTTTAGATTCAAAGTGTTATTTTTGTTGTTATTCTTATATCATTTATGTGTTATTGTGGTGAATGTTCTAGTTATATTGTTGTTATTCTTCCATTACTAGAATTTTATTTCTGTTCTACATTCATTTTATATCTGGTATATTACAAGTGGTATCAGAGCACTTTCCTCGGTAGAAAGTGTGGGTTAATTTTTTTTTCAGGGTAGAGATGTATTCTGACATATTTAAGCCATAGAGATCTATCATTACATGCATAAACCCGCAGTTTACAGATTCATATACATAGGAAATACAAGTGGTACTTAAGAACACATATGTTGGCCACCCTTGTAACCCCTATTGGTACCCCTTCAAGTGGTAGCGCATCAGATAACACCTGTGTATAGATAAGCCTAGATTACCTGAAGCCCTCTTTAGATAAACTGATTGGTCGCCTGACTGCTATAGTGTCACTGAGAAAAACACTCGGGAAGATACTTTCTAGTACCTGGGTAGTTGGGTAGTAAGGCTAAGGGTACGGTCTATCCTCCTTAGTTAGTTCCCTGAGATATTTGGTCGAGTTCTACTGTTGGACCCCACACTTATATCAGAGAGCTATAGCATAGGGAAAACCCTTATCTGTAGAACCCTTGAATACCTAACCCTTGGGGATAGAAACATAAACAAATTAAAACAGACAAGAGCTATTGCCACGCAACTATGTTTGGGTTGCCAAGTAAATACACATTTCTTTCTGGTTAAGCATTTAGGCATTTCCTCTCTGCAGTATTCTTCAGACTAGAGTATAACTCCATAAAAAAAAATTTAAATAAATAAATTAAATTAAAAAAAATAAAAATAAAAAAGTCTGGAAATTTTGTCACCATTATTTCAGACCTATTCCATTGGATTCATCTCTTCACCCTTATCACATTCATCCATATCATTTTTTTAGAAAAAATGTTTTACCCCGCCCGCCCCTTTTTAGTTCCCCCATCCTCATGGCCCATACTCGTAGCCAAGACTTGGAAGCTTACTTCAATACCTTTCAATCTGGTCTCATCGAGACCCAACAAGAAGTGAAACAACTTAGTGCCAATGTTGTCGCCATCAATACAACCATGCAGTCCTCAATGGGCGAAATCAAACAAGACCTCACCACCCAGCTTGAATCATTATTTTTGGCACTCTACACCAAAATGCATATCCCTATAGATAACCCTTCCTCTTCCTCACCCCCACATACTGAAGGTGACCATTCCTCTCATTCCCATACCTTGCATAACCATCACTTTCAACGTGACCTACACCTTCCATGGGTGGATGTGACCAAATTTGATGGCTCAGACCACAATGGTTGGGTAACCCAAATGGAACATTACTTATCTTTATACAACATCACATATGACTTGGCCAAACTCTGGTATGGTGTTCTCCATGTACATCAAGAATGTTTGCAATGGTGGCAATGGAGAAAAATTCTCGTCAAGTGTATATTGCTTGGACACAATTTGTGCCAGAGCTTTATGAACACTTTGACACTAAAACCAACCATTTGGGTTGTTTGACAAAGATGAAACAATTAGGAATAGTGGAAGACTTTATAGCTTCCTTTGAGCATCTGGATTTTAGAACAGAGGGCATGTCTGATGCCTTTTTCCAAGAGTTTTATATCATCAGCCTCAAAGATGAAATTTGGGCCCATGTCCTAATGGCTCAGCTTGAGAGTTTGATGGAGGCTACCAAAAGAGATAAAGAAGCACGACATATTGTATCTTCTGAAAACCGCAAACCCTCCTTCATCCCTCACCCTAAACCAATAAATCCCACTACTCCCTCTGCTCCATTAAAGATCCAAAAATTGACCCGAGCTGAAATGGATGAACGCCAACTCAAAGGCATTTGTTATAACTGTGATTAGAAATATTTCCTGGGCCATAAGTGTAAAGAAAAAAATATATTTATGGCCATCTTTGAGGAGATTTTGGAAGAAGATGAAGAAATCCCCTCTATTTCTGAATCACTTGAACCCACTGACATAACCCCTCCCTCAGACCCTCCCGAAGTAGAACCAGTCATTTCCCTCAATGATCTCACTAGCTTCTCCGCTCCCTAGACCCTCAAGATAATCGATTACATCAAGCATCAGAAGGTCATCATTTTGGTTGATAGTGGAATCACCCATAATTTTATTCATCGCCACATTTCTTAAGAAACTCATTGCTACATCCATGCCATCAATAATTTCGAAATCATGATTGCCAATGGTGGTTCAATGAAATGTTGAGGGCGTTGTGAAAATGTGTGTCTCCAAATTGGTGAATACCACCCGAAATCCCATATGTTCCCATATGTTTTATATCAACATGGGTGTTTGTGACATTGTGTTGGGTGCAGCCTGGCTAAGGAATTTGGGTCCCATTCTCATGGATTTTAAACACTTAAGCATGCAATTCAACCAGGAGGGCCACCAATATAAGTTCCAAGGCATCATTGTTGATTAACTTGAGATCATTAGTTCCCATCGCATGGAAAATATGCTCAACAAGGGTCATTATGGTGTTATCTCCCAACTCTATTCCATACAAGCAATAGAGACACCCTCGGTACCGCAAGACCTCCAAGCCATCCTTTCTAAACATCAATAGGTCTTTTCCACTCCCCAAGGCCTCCCTCCTTCCCATGGTGTTCATGATCATTCGATTCCCCTTGTACCATGAAGCCTTCCTCCCAATATCCGTCTGTATCATCACCCCTTTTCCCGAAAAAATTAAATTGAGAAAATGACCCTAGAACTCCTTAATGCAAGCATTATCCGCCCTAGTACGAGCCCCTATTCATCTCTCGTGGTCATGGTCCTACATAAATACGGTTCTTGGTGAATGTGTCATGACTTCCGTGCCCTAAAAAAACTTACCATCAAATACAAATTCCCCATTCTTGTCATTGATGACCTCCTGGATGAATTGAGTGGTGCCCAATTCTTCACTAAATTGGATCTTCATTAAGGATACCACTAGATCCATATGAAAGAGGTAGATATTCAAAAGACTTCCTTTAGAACTCATGAGGGCCACTATGAGTTTTTGGTCATGCCCTTTGGCTTGTGTAATGCCCGATCCACCTTCCAAAGCCTCACGAATCATGTCATCCATCCTTTTCTCTGCCATTTTGTCTTATTTGTCTTTGATGATATCCTCATCTATATAAAAACATGGATAGACCATATTTCTCATGTGAATCGAGTTCTCCATCTACTCTCTCAGCACCAACTTTTCCTAAAATAGTCTAAATGTTCTTTTGGTGCCTCAGAAGTAGAATACTTGGGTCATCTAGTTGGCAAAGATGGCGTCAGGGTGGATCCTAAAAAGATTGAAGCTATGAAATACTGGCCTCACCCAAAGACTCTTAAGAGCTTGCATGGATTTCTAGGCTTAACAGGGTATTATCACAAGTTTTTTAAGAATTGTGGGAAGATTGTAGCACCTCTCACTGCTCTCCTAAAAAAGAACTCTTTCACTTGGACTCCAGTCGCTGCTCAAGATTTTCAAACCATGAAGATGGCCATGTGCACCACTCCAGTCCTCTCCCTTCCCGATTTCACAAATACCTTTGTGTTGGAATGTGATGCCTCAGGGAAAGGAATTGGTGTTGTCCTCATGCAAGAGGGTTGACCTTTGGCCTTTACCAACAAGCAACTATCTGAAAGAAATCTAGGCAAATCCATCTATGAAAAGGAAATGTTGGTTATTCTGCATTCGTGGATCTTTGGTGTCCTTATCTATTGGAGAAATGGTTCCAAATTAATACACACCATCAAAGGCTCAAGTATTTTCTAGAACAACGCATTTCCTCCCCAAAACAACAAAAATGGGTGACTAAACTCTTTGGATATGATTATGAGATCATTTATAAGAAAGACAAAGACAATGTGGTTGCAGATGCACTTTCCCGAAAATATGAATATGAAGGATCCCTTTTTACTCTTTCATTCATTGTACTAGATTGGCTCCAAGCCATTCGCCAGGAATGGCTACAAGATCCCAAACGTTCATAGTTGATCCAACAATTGTAGTCCAATGCTCCAGCTTCCCCAGGGTACTCTTGGCTCCATGAGGAACTTTGATACAAAATCCATTTGTATTTAAGTAAAATATCAAAGCTTAAATCCATGGTACTTTCTGAGATTCATGCTACACCCATAGCAGGGCACTCTGGGTTCACCAAAACCTATGATAGGATCAAACGTTCCTTTTTCTGGGATGGTATGAAACATGACATTCATAATTTTGTAGCTGAATGTGATGTGTGTCGATGCAACAAGGGAGAAACAATCAAATCATTGGGCACACTACAACCGCTCCTGATTCCACGTGCTATTTGGAAGGATATCTCTATGGATTTTATTATTGGCTTACCCAAATCAGAAAATAAATTTTTCATCATGGTGGTTGTTGATCACCTTTCCAAGTATGCTCATTTATGCTCCCTTAAACACCCATGTACAACATCCACGGTGGCTCAAATATTCATGGATCAGGTCTTTAAGCTTCATGGCATGTCGCACTCTATTGTTTCTAATCGCGACCCAACTTTTACAAGCAATTTTTGGCAAGAACTGTTCAAGATACAAGGCACATAATTGCATCTCAGCACAACTTATTATCCTCAGACTGATGGCCAAACGGAAGTTGTCAACAAGTGTTTGGAAACATTTTTGAGGTATTTTTCCTTAAAAAATAAAAATCAATGGGCTCAATGGTTACCACTAGCTGAATGGTGGTACAACACTTCATACCATACAACTACATGCATGACTCCTTTTGAGGCAGTATATGGACATAAGTCACCTTTATTTCTCTCATACTTACCGGGTGCCTCGAAGGTCCAGGCGGTTGACCTAACACTTACATCTTGAGAGGCTATTCTCCGTACCCTCAAAGAGAATTTGGTCATGGCACAAAATCAAATGAAGCAAAAAGTAGATCAAGGTCGCTCTGAACTTCAATTTTCAAAAGGTGATCAGGTGTTTCTTCAACTGCAAACTTACAAGAAAACTTCCCTCAAGGCCTATCATTGTCAGAGGTTAGCACCCAAATTTTATGGTCCTTATATCATGCTCAAGCATGTGGTACAAGTCGCCTATCAGTTAGCTTTACCCAACCATTCGAAGTTACATCCTATTTTTCATGTTTCATGCTTAAAGAAGGTGATTGGATCTAAGTGCCAAATTCAAACCAACCTTCCAGAGTTAGTTGAAGAAGGATCCATTTGGCTACATCCAGAAGTAGTTTTGGACCAGTGTGAGCATCTCCTACGTCAGAGAACCATCAAGGAAGTGCTAGTCCAGTGGAAGGATACAACTCCAGCAGACGCCACTTGGGAACTAGCTACCATTCTACAACAATTTCCTCATCTCAAGCCTTGTGGACAAGGTTGTTTTTAAGGGGGCAGAGATGTTAGGGTCCTAAGCCGCACATAGGTAGAACAATATATTCAGATGTAATAAAGGTCAATATTAATAAGGCCTTTCAATAAAATAGAATAAGGAAGATGTAAGAAGACCTAATAGAAGATTCCTCTTCTAGAAGGATCTTCCTCTAGATTCTTCTTTTTAATATAAATAAGAGTCGAGGGTATGAGAACCCTAGATTGGATATTATTGTAATAGAGATCTACTCAACTGGAGGTTGCCTCCTTGAAGAGGCCCGTGAACATTTCTTTCAGATTCAAAGTGTTATTTTTGTTGTTATTCTTATATCATTTCAATGTTATTGTGGTGAATGTTCTAGTTATATTGTTGTTATTCTACAATTACTAGCATTTTATTTATGTTCTGCATACATTTTATATCTAGTATATTGCAATATTATTCAGATTAGAGTATAACTTCACACGAGTGTGTGTGTGTGTGTGTGTGTGTGTGTGTGTGTGTGTAGTGGTATGAATGGAAGCCTTATTTGGGACCTATCTCATTTGATTCCTCTCCTTTCCCTGATCATAGTGGTACATTTCATTTTTAAGTCTTTTTTAATTAATTAATTAATTTATTATTATTATTTTTCAGTGGACTTGACCCCCTTTCTGACGTCGTTTTCTGAAACATATCTCATTTCATTCCCCTTTTCATTATGATCATCATGGTACCTATCACTTATAAGTCCTTCTTTTCAGTGTTCCCACCCAACCATTTCCCCTTACAGGCACCCCTCATATCCAAATGGCCAATACTCGCAACCAAGACCTACAAGTTGCCATCAATTAGAACAAGGAGTCCCTCCAGTACATGACTTTTGATATTGCTTCCAACAATTCCTTCTTGGAAAAATTATAGGACCAATTACAATAACAATTTGACACCATGGATGCCAAATTCATGGGATAATTTGACACCCTCAAGTCTGTTATCAATCAGTTGTTGAACCGCCCATAGGGCCCTTCCTCCTCAGAAAAATCATCCCACTTAGATGGTGTTGAATCCTCTCATTCTATGATATTTCAATCCAACTCCTTTCATCATGACCCCTGTCTTCCTAGAGTTGAGGTCAATAAATTTGATGGCTTCGACCCCACGAGTTGGGTCACTCAAATGGAGCATTACTTCTCTTTACATGGAATTACTGATGGGTTGGCCAATCTACATTATGTTGTTCTCTATATAGATCATGAACACTGACAATTGTGGCAATGGTGTAAACAGTCATGCCAAGGGTATGTTGTGTGGACCTAGTTCGTTGTAGAGCTCTATGAGTGCTTTGACATTGACAACCACTATTTAGGTCGTTTGACCAAGTTGAAATAGTCAAGCACAGTGGAAGAATTTATAATTCCCTCTGAGAATTTGACCTTTAGAATGGAGGGTATGAAATATGCCTTCTTTTGGGAATGCTTTATCAATTAACTAAGGGTCTTTGTTATAATTTTGATGACAAATAGTTTCCTGGGCATAAGTGTAAGGAACAAAATATTTTTATGTCAATTTCAGAGGATGTTGTTGAAGATGTAGTTGCAGTTCCCCTTATTGAAGAGTTACCCCCTCTCGATGCTACTACTCCACATGTTGAACCACCAGAAGTTGAACCACTAATTTCATTACATGCCCTCACTGGCTTCTCTGCTCCCCAAACCCTCAATCACATTGGCTATATTAAGCATAAGAAAGTCATCATCCTTGTTGATAGTGGAAGCACCCATAATTTTATTCACCGCCACATTCCCCAGGAAATCAATTCATATATTCATGTCATCAACAATTTTCAAATCATGATAGCCAATGGTGGTTCCATGAAATGTGGTGGGCATTGTGAAAATGTACATCTTCAAATTGGGTGGTAGCACCTGAAATATCATATATTTCCCATCGACATGGGCAGTTGTGACAATGTGTTAGGTGTTGAAAGGTTACGTACTCTGGGCCTCATTATAATTGATTGTAAGAAATTAACCATGCAATTCCAACAGGAGGTACAACAATATCAATTCCAAGGAATCATAGGAGGTTCCCTTGAGATAATCAGTTCCCATAAAATGCAAATGATTCTCAAAAAAGGTCATTCAGGTATTATTTCCCAACTTCATTCCATTCAATCAGTTGAGACACCCTCTGTGTATTATTCATTCTTTTTTTTTAGGGACCTAACCTCCCTAACCCCTCACATAGGTAGAATAATATATTTTCAATGTAATAAAGGTCGACATTAGTTTATAAGGCCTATTTAACAAATGTGAACAAGTCAATGTAAGAAGACCTAATAGAAGATTCCACTTCTAGAAATATCTTCCGCTAGAAGGTTCTTTAGAAGATATAATTAGTATAAATAAGAGTAGGAGGAAAGATAAATCTTTTTCTTGAGAATTATTCTAATAGATCTCTTCTCTACTGGAGGTTGCCCCCTTGAAGAGACAAGTGAACATTGTTTTCTTGAATAAAGCTATCATTTTTGGTGTTTCTCTTCTCAATATTTGTTTGTTCCATTAATATATGTTGAATATTCATTCTTTTGCATATTATATTACATCTAGTACCTTACAAGTGGTATCAGATCACTTTCCTTTGAATTAATTGTGGGTTATTTTTTCCACGGTAGATACATGTTTCGACGTCTTAAAAATACAAACATATGTTGTTCAACGCATAAATCTATGGTCAGGGAAATATAAATGAAGGAAATACAATAGGTACTTAAGCTCACATTGTTGGACAACCTTGTAACCCCTGTTGGTAGCCATTCAAGGGGTAGCGCATCAAACAACACATGTATATGGATTGGCCTAGGTATCTTGAAACCCTCCATAGATCAAGCGATCAGTCACCTGAATTGTTTAGTGCCACCGAGAAAAACACTAGAGAACATACTCTCTAGTACCTGGGTAATAAGGTAGTATGACTAAGGGTATGGTCTAGCCTCCTTAGTTGGTTCCCTATGATATTGGGTCGAGTACTATTGTTTGGCCATGCATGTATATCAGAGAGCTATAGCACAAGGAAAACCCTTGTTTATAGAAACCCTAAACACCTTAACCCTTGGGATGGAAATAGAACAAAAAATGAACATACAAGATCTATTGTCATCCAACCTTGCCTCCTGCACTAGCATTGCAAAATTACTACACATTTCATCCTATTAAGAATTTAGACATTTCACCACTGAAGTATTATTAAGATTAGAGTATAACTACATAGGAGTACATATATCTTGGTACGTATCACACCCTTATTTGGGAATTATCCCATTTGATTCCTATCCTTGCCTTGATCACAGTGGTACCTCTCATTTTTAAGCTTTTTTTTTTTTTCAGTGGACCCAACCCCCTTTTTGACACCCTTTTTTGAAAACTATCCCATTGTATTCCCCTTTTCAACCTGATCATTGTGGTACCTATCACTTATAATCCTTCTTTTCAGTGTTCCTACCCACCCATTTCCCCTTATAAGCACCCTTCATATCCAAATGGCCAACACTCGCAACCAAGACCTGCAAGTTGCCATCAATCAGAACAAGGAGTCCCTCTAGCACATGACTTTTGATATTGCTTCCACCAATTCCTGGTTGGAAAAATTGTAAGACCAATTCCAATAACAATTTGACACCATGGATACCAAATTCATGGGAGAATTTGACACCCTCAAGTCTGTTGAAAATCATTTGTTGAACCGTCCCTAGGGACCTTCCTCCTCAGAAAAATTGACCCACTTATGGTGTTGAATCCTCTCATTCTATGATCTTTCAATAAAACACCTTTCATCATGACCCCTCTCTTCCTAGATTTGAGGTCAATAATGACGCAGGGGATATTTTTTAACCTCCGCTACTCACCCACTCACAGGATCGTTCTCATCCACTCATTCATGCGAGATGAATTAGCTCTTTAGATCCCCTACTGGAATCCTCTACTAAAAACCCAATCCACATGTCCTTTCTTCACCCTCACAGCCTTTCTGCACTTCACCGTGACATTTCCCCGACTCAATATTGGGGTTCGGGGTTTCAGACTTCCCGCTGTAAGGAGTTCAACACTCTCGATTCCCCAATCACCGATGGGACAAATTGTCGATGCACCCCTTTTCCTCAACCCCTTCTAGCTGTGTTGTTGGTCCACGTGACCTTCTCCTATATGACCACAGCCATATACTTATGTCGGGGTTTCGGGGTTTTCGATGTCAAAATGCAATTACCCTTTGGACCCGCGATTCCCCGCTTCCCGACCCACTTTAACTTCAGCTATCCCTCCTAACTCAGCCCCTGGTCCACGTGACCATTATCCCGTGACCACAAACTTATCCCTCGTCAGGGTTTCGGGGTTTCCAATGCCTAAATTCATATACCGGCAGGATTCCCGACTCCTCAAATCCCGACTGGATGAAAACTGGCTCCCACTCAACAGATCTTTCCACCTTTCTGAGATGTTGATAGTTGGCCCTCATGATGGAACTTTCCTACTCCTCAGTTGTGTTGACGGCTGGATCCCACTCATCGGGGTTTCACGTTTCGCAATTCCAAAGTGCACAAACACTTTGTCTACGGGATCATCGATATCCCGATGAACCAAACACCGATGGACGCCTTCCTTGTCGGGACTTTCCCGATGACGTTGATCACTACCACGCGTCCTTCCAGATGGACGATCCCTATCTTTCCAGGATTTCAAGACTTTTGATGCCCCAACTCTTTCGACCTCAGGAACTCCGATTTCCCGATGTCCAATATGTCGACTCAATGCAGATTTTTGACACCTGTCCCCCTGAAAGAATGGCTCAGATTTGTGTCAAGGGTTTCAAAGAGGACTTACCCGATCTCCTGTCCATGAGAATGTCAATTTCCCGACTTCCGACGTCTTGATATTTGCCACATATATCCACCCAAGGACGGTCCAGATCGCTCCAGTGTTTTGAGACTTGTGATGTCTCAATTCTCACGACTTCGAGAATTCTGATTTCCTGAGTGTCGATGTCCCGATGGCTCCACCTCTTTTCGGGATTTCTCCTCTTGTTCATGAGGGATTAACTCCCTCACATCTCCCACAGATCCGATGATTGTCGGAGATCCTGAAAAAAATCTAACGGCTCATATTTGTTCTCCCTCGACACTGACTCCAGAGACTACACTTTGAGTACCTTCTCCCGATCCAACGGCTGACGGGATTTCTAATCAATATATGACGGCTCAGATCAATTCTCCTGCGCGCTCCTCCTGGACGTGATAATCAATGATCCAGATCTTCTCCTTATGCTGATCTGATGGTTGTTGTGCTCTCACCTGAGCTTCCTGCACGCTTTCTTCTGAGACTTGGAAGAATTTCCAGCTCCCAAAGGCCTCAACCTTTGTTCTTCTTTTCTCTGCGAGCTCCACGACCTTGAGCCTCGCTACGCATATGAAAACGCTGGCCCTCCTGAGATTTTATCTCGAATCCTTGAAGGATTCTTCAACTTCTTCACTCCTATAGAGTCTCCTCATGCACACACTAGTGTTGTCCCTCCTGAACTTCTACGCACTGCTCAGACCTCTGAGGGATTTTGTCTTCCTTCCTTCTCCTGTAGATGGAGAATATAATGCCTTCCCGAATTCCTTCTCAAGCAACCTCTTGTTGAGTCTTTCTGGGTGTTCAAAAATCTAGTGAAGATCCTTAAGTGGATACTTCCCCCAGCTCTAGAACTCAAAGAGTTCTTTCCTCTTTTGTGCCTACCTGCACACTGACTCGATGCCCTCCTGGCAGAGTTTCTTCTCTTTCATAGAACATTCAACAGTTATGTCTTCTTCTCCTGTGCACCTATGCACTCGCTCGATGCCCACCTGGCAGAGCTTCATAGAATCCTCAATGATTATGTTTCTTCTTCTAACTCTTAGTAGAGTTCTTCCAACTTCACCTTGTGCCTGTGCTCAATGCCCACTTGGAAGAGCCTTACAAAACTCCTAAGAGATTATGTCTGCAACTGTGTCTTCTCCCACACAACCTTTCCTCCTGAGGTGTTCAACAACCTCAAAGGTCTTCCTCCTGAGCTGATGATTCCAGTTCCTGTGTCGCAGCACGTCTTTGTCTGACTCCGCAGAGTTCATAAGTGCATCCTCTGTGCACTGGTATTCAGAGACCGCAACACTCTCTCATGTCCTCCTGACATGAAACCTCAAATACCTCTCAAGTCTGGAAACCAGACAACTCCTGCCGAATGCGTCAACGTAACATACATCTATAGCACACATAAAGAACACACACAGACTACTCTGTTATATTAAATGGCAAATGCCTGAATTTAAAAATGTGTTCCTGAGCTCTCTGTCTCTACTCATCTCTGCTCATCTATCCTCTCTACTTACTTACCCAAAATGAGATCTAAAAATCTCTTTTACCTGAGGGGGCTCTTCGAGCGCTTCCCTCCAAACCTACCTACCCTATTCAATTACATTGAATGGGATGTCTAGTCCAGAATCGGATCTAGATCTCAACCATTATACACATTAAAGGTCGATCTACCTAATGCCTGCACAAAGGCACGGATTCCTAGATCAACAGCCTAAACCATTTAATTACATTCAATTTCAAATTCAAATGAGGTTGCGCCTCTCTCTTTAGCCTTGAATGCATGCGCTTGACGTGGCTGGATGGCTGGCTGACGTGGAGAGATGCTCCTGCATCAAACTCCTCAGCTGCAAAATCATGAGATCCTACTCATGCGCTTCCCCTCTAAGATGTTGGAATCCTCCTGGATCCCAAATCATCCTTTGGAGTTGTTCATCTGCTCCAACTTCCTGTTTTTGTTGCTGCTTCATTTCTGCTCAACCTCTCCTCGTTGGCAGTTTCTGCTGACCTCAACATCAGCTCCATGATCTCCTCAATCACTGCATGCAGATGCTCCAGTGGTTGGCTCTATTCATGCAGTCTCCTCAACTGCAAAATTTTTTGGCACATGAGAAGATCACCATGATCTCCCATGCCTCCTTCATTCGTTTCCAACTTCACCTGTTGGATGTGAACGCCCTGCACTTTCACCCTTTCTTCCAGGGATTCAATTTGATCCCACAGATCAACAAAGAAAATGTTGTCTATTTCTTCCTCTTCTGCTTCTGCTGCAAACTCCCCTGTTGCAGTCCTTTCATCTTCCTGGTTGAAAATATTGAGCCATTCCTCAAAATGCTCATCATCCTTTTCGTCTTCATTTGTTGTTAGCTTCAGTGCTACTCCAATTCCTCCAATCATCAGAATATTATCTTGATCTTCCTTTGTCAGCTGCACCTGCTGATCCCTTTCAGAGTTCACCTGCTCTGTCATCTCCTCTGGCTGATTCTGACTCATTTGCTTATCCCTGCCCACTTGGAAATATGGGATGCTTCTGCTGCTTCCCTGGTAGATTATGAGATCAACCGATCCGATCTTCATCAGCACTCCTTGCTGAATTGAACTCATCTCCGAGTCCATGAGACTTTCAGCTAGTCCCACATTCTCATCTCTTCCCACCTGGAAATCTGAGATGCTTCTGCTGCCCTCCTGGTAGTCCTCGAGATCCCGCATCGATCCCATTTCATTGCGCAGCTGGCAATGTGAAATTCCCTGGTTGTCCTCCTGACAGTCTCTGATATCCCTCAGTGATCTCAATTCATTTCCCTCCTGGAAATATGGAATTTCATCTCTGCCCTCCTGGCAGTGCTTGAGATCATCAGCTGATCCCAATTCATTTTCCAAATCATTGAGACTTTCCCCAGTCTCTGGTTCGCATACTTGAACCATCTTATCCTTCCGCAACTTCAATTCGAGCCTCACTAATTCTCTCTTTATATATGCGAGCTCTTCATCCATGTCCTCTTAGCTCCATATCTCTCTCCTCCCAGCATACCTACGACCTTCAGTAGCCATGTTGTTTCTTATATTTGCCTTCCTGGCAAATCTGTTGCTGTCACTCCGCATCCTGAGCGTTTCCAGCTTCATCCTACAATCCTCCTGACTGTCTTCTCGACTGCTGCCTACCTGCAAACAATCATCACAGAGTCTCCAACGCTCTGTCTTATTCGACCTTCTCTCCTCTGCTTGAAATATACAAATAGAGTCCTGCTATGATACCACTTGATGTGTATCAGAGTGCCCTTTACTTCTTGCCTCTCTTGCATGAAATATACAGACAAGCAATAGGCTCTGATACCACTTGACGTGTATCAGAGTGCTCTTTACGTCTTGCCTCTCTTGCCTGAAATATACAAGAAAGATTCAAGCTCTGATACCACTTGACGCAGGCGATATGTCTTAACCTCCACTACTCACCTGCTCACAGGATCGTTCTCATCTACTCATTCATGCGAGTCGAATTATCTCTTTAGATCCCCTACTGGAATCCTCTACTAAACACCCGATCCACAGGTCCTTTCTTCACCCTCACGACCTTTCCGCACTTCACTGTGACCTTTCCCCGACTCAATATTGGGGTTCGGGGTTTCAGACTTTCCGCTGTCAAGAGTTCAACACTCTCGATTCCCCGATCACCGATGGGACAAATTGTCGATGCACCCCTTTTCCTCATCCCCTTCTAGCTGTGCTGCTGGTCCACATGACCTTCTCCTATATGAATGCAGCCATATACTTTTGTCGAGGTTTCAGGGTTTTCGATGTCAAAATGAAATCGCCCTTTGGACCCGCGATCCCCCGCTTCCCGATGCGCTTTAACTTCAACTAGCCCTCCTGGCTCAGCCCCTAGCCCACGTGACCATTACCCCGTGACCACAACCTTACCCCTCGTTGGGGTTTCGGGGTTTCCAATGCCTAAATGCATATACCCACAGGATTCCCGACTCCTCAAATCCCGACTGGTTGACAGCTGGCTCCCACTCAACGGAGCTTTCCACCTTTCTGAGATGTTGACAATTGGCCCTCATGATGGCACTTTCCTCCTCCTCGACTGTGCTGATGGCTGGCTCCCGCTCATTGGGGTTTCGCGTTTTGTGATTCCAAAGTGCACAAACACTTTGTGTACGGGATCACCGATATCCCGATGAACCAAACACCGATGGACGACTTCCTTGTCGGGACTTTCCCGATGACGTTGATCACTACCACGTGTCCTTCCAGATGGATGATCCCAATATTTCCGGGATTTTGAGACTTTTTATGCCCCAACTCTTTCGACCTCAGGAAATCCGATTTCCCGATGGCCAATATGCCGACTCAATGCGAATTTTTGACACCTGTCCCCCTGAACGGACGGCTCGGATTTGTGTCGGGGGTTTCAAAGAGGACTTACCCGATCTCCTTTCCACGGGAATGCCAATTTCCTAACTTATGATGCCTCTATCTCCGCCACGTATCTCCACCCACGGATGGTCTAGATCGCTCCGGTGTTTCGAGACTTGTGATGTCTCAATTCTCATGACCTCGAGAATCCCGATTTCCTGAGTGCAGATGTCCCGATGGCTCCACCTCTGGTCGGAATTTCTCCTCCTTTTCACAAGGGCTTAAATCCCTCGCAACTCCCACAGATCTGACGAATGTCGGTGATCCTGAACCAGATCTAACGACTCAGATCCATTCTCCCTCGACGCTGACTCCAGAGACTACACTCTGAGTACCTTCTCCTGATCCAATGGCTGATGAGATTTTTGATCAAGATCTGATGGCTCAAATCAATTCTCCTGCGCGCTCCTCCTGGACGTGATAATCAACGATCCGTATCTTCTCCTTATGCCGATTTGATGGCTGTTGTGCTCTCACCCGAGCTTCCTGCGTGCTTTCTTCCGAGACTTGGAAGAATTTCCATCTCCCAAAGGCCTCAACCTTTGTTCTTCTTTTCTCTGTGAGCTCCATGACCTTGGGCCTCGCTGTGCATATGAAAACGCTGGCCATCCAGAGCTTTTATCTCGAATCCTTGAAGGATTCTTCAACTTCTGCACTTTTTCAGAGTCTCCTCATGCACACACTGGTGTTGTCCCTCCTGAACTTCTATGCACCGCTCAGACCCCTAAGGGATTTTGTCTTCCTTCCTTCTCCTGCAGATGGAGAATATAATTCCTTCCTGGCTTCCTTCTCAAGCAACCTCTTGCTGAGTCTTTCTGGGTGTTCAAAAATCCAGTGAAGAGCCTTTAGTGGATAATTCCCCCAGCTCCAGAACTCAAAGAGTTCTTTCCTCTTTTGTGCCTACCTGCACACTGACTCGATGCCCTCCTGGCAGAGTTTCTTCTCTTTCACAGAACGTTCAACAGTTCTGTCTTCTTCTCCTGTGCACCTATGCACTTGCTCGATGCCCACCTGGTAGAGCTTCACAGAATCCTCAATGATTATGTTTCTTCTTCTAACTCTTAGCAGAGTTCTTCCAACTGCACCTTGTGCCTGTGTTGAATGCCCACTTGGCAGAGCTTTAAAAAACTCCTAAGAGATTATTTCTGCAACTGTGTCTTCTCCCACACAGCCTTGCCTCCTGAGGTGTTCAACAACCTCAAAGGTCTTCCTCCTGAGCTGATGATTCCAGTTCTTGTGCTACAACACGTCTTTGTCTGACTCCGCAGAGTTCAGAAGTGCATCCTTTATGCACTAATATTCAGAGATCACAACACTCTGTCATGTCCTCCTGACATGAAACCTCAAAGACCTCTCAAGTATGGAAACCAAACAACTCCTGTCGAATGCATCAACGTAACATACATCTACAACACACATAAAGAACACACACATACATTCATTCAACACAAAAATGCAGGAAAAACTGCTCTGTTATATTAAATGGCAAATGCCTGAATTTACAAATGTGTTCCCGAGCTCTCTCTGGCTCTACTCATCTCTGCTCATCTATCCTCTCTACTTACTTACCCAAAACGAGATCTAAAAATCTCTTTTACCTGAGGGGGCTCTTCGAGCGCTTCCCTCCAAACCTACCTACCCTATTCAATTACAATGAATGGGCTGTCTAGTCCAGAATCAGATCTAGATCTCAGCCATTATACACATTAAAGGCCGATCTACCTAATGCCTGCACAAAGGCACTGCTTCCTGGCTCAACAGCCTAAACCATTTAATTACATTCAATTTCAAATTCAAATGAGGTTGCGACTCTCTCTTTAGCCTTGAATGCATGCGCTCGACGTGGCTGGCTGGCTGGCTGACGTGGAGAGATGATCCTGCATCAAATAACTTTGATGGCTCCGACCCCACGATTTGGGTCACTCAAATAGAGAATTACTTCTCTTTGCATGGAATTATTGATGGGTTGGCCAATCTGCATTATGTTTTTCTCTATCTAGATCATGAACGCTGAAAATTGTGGCAATGGAATAAAAATGCACACCAAGAGTATGTTGTGTGGACCCAGTTTGTTGTAGAGCTTTATGAGTGCTTTGACATTGACATCCACTATTTAGGTCGTTTGACCAAGTTGAAATAGTCAAGCATAGTGGAAGAATTTATAATTTTGTTTGAGCATTTGACCTTCAGAATGGAGGGCATGACATATGCCTTCTTTTGGGAATGCTTTCTTAGTGGCCTAACGAATGAAATCCAAGCCCAGGTCCTCATGTCTCACCCTTAGAATTGGTTGGAAGTTACTAAACGTGCCAAAGAATCACAACAAGTTGTTATTTCCGAGAAAAAAAAACCCTCTTTTCTGCCTTGCCCTCAACCCACCAATCGTGCCACCTCAAGGTCCAGAAATTAACTTGGGCATAAATTATGAATGCCAACTCAAGGTCCAGAAATTAACTTGGGCATAAATTATGAATGCCAACTCAAGGTCCAGAAATTAACTTGGGCATAAATTCTGAATGCCAACTCAATGGTCTTTGTTAAAATTTTGATGACAAATATTTTTCCGGGCAAAAGTGTAAGGAACAAAATATTTTTATGTCAATTTCAGAGGATGTTGTTGAAGAGGAAGTTGCAATTCCCCTTATTGAAGAGTTACCCCCTCATGATTCTACTACTCCGCATGTTGAACCACTAGAAGTTGAACCATTGATTTCATTATATGCCCTCACTGTCTTCTTTGTTCCCCAAACCCTCAAGCTCATTGGATATATTAAGCATAGGAAAGTCATCATCCTTGTTGATAGTGGAAGCACCCATAATTTTATTCATCGCCATATTCCGAAAACCAATTGCTATATTTGTGTCGTCAATAATTTTTAAATCATGATAGCCAATGGCGGTTCCATGAAATGTGGTGGTCATTGTGAAAATGTACATCTTCAAACTGGGCAGTACCACCTGAAACATCACATGTTTCCCATTGACATGGGAGGTTGTGACATTGTGCTAGGTGTTGAACAATTATGCACTCTTGTCCCCATTCTCATGGATTGTAAGGAATTAACCATGCAATTCCAACAGGAGGGACAACAGTATCAATTCCAAGGAATCATAGGAGGTTCCCTTGAGATAATCAGTTCCCATCAAATGGAAAAGATTCTCGAAAAAGGTCATTCAGGTATTGTTTCCCAAGTGGTTGATACACCCTCTGTGTATCCTGACCTCCAATCTATTATCTCCAAACACCAAGTTACTTTTTACACTCTTCAGAGACTCCCCCCTTCCCGTGGTGTTCATGACCATTCCATTCCCCTTGTCCCTAGTAGTCTTCCTCCCATTCTTCTCCCTTATTGTCATCCCTTTGCCAAAAAGAATGGAATTGAGGAAATCATGCAAGAATTGCTCGAAGGAGGTGTTATCCGTCCTAGTAGCATCCCCTATTCTTCTCCAGTGGTCATGGTCCTCAAGAAAGAAGGTACTTGGCGCATGTGTCCATACTTTCGTTCCCTCAATAAACTCACCATCAAAGATAAGTTTCCCATTCCTGTCATTGATGATCTCTTCGATGAATTGAATAGTACTCAATACTTTACTAAACTTGATCCTTGTTTTGGCTACCACTAGATACGTATGAAAGAAGAAGACATTCTCAATACTTCCTTTAGAACTCATGAGGGTCACTATGAGTTCTTGGTCATGCCCTTTGGCCTATGTAATTCCCCCTCCACCTTTCAAAGTTTCACGAATCATGTCTTCCGTCATTTTCTCTGTCATTTTGTCTTAGTTTTCTTTGATGATATTCTCATCTATAGTAAAAATTGGACATCCCATCTCGCCCATGTGGATCAAGTTCTCCATCTACTCTCTCAGCACCAACTTTTCCTCAAATAATCTAAATGTATCTTTGGAGCCTCATAAGTGGAGTACCTAGGTCATATTATTGGAAAGGATGGTGTAAAGGTGGATCCTAAGAAAATTGAAGCTATGCAGGATTATCCTCACCCTAAAACTCTTAAGATCTTGCGTGACTTTATGGACATTCCCTCTTCATACCTTGAAGGAATTTTTACAGCTGGGAATGAAATTTGACGACAACTCTACACATTTGTCTAAGTAAACCTTAGAAGCCTTTGTGAATGGTGTAGGGAAATTTGGGAGTTGGGATGGTTTGAGGTATCTACTGTGCAAAATAAAGACAAGTCCACATAAATGCTCTATAAATTATGACCAACATTGACCATGCTCAATAAAGTGTTTTTAAAGGACAATTGGATAATGGTTCGATGACATTCAAGCACTACCAAACCAATGAGATAGTAGAAATCCCTTAGAAACTATGAAAGCACATAGCAAAAAATAACAAAAATAAGAGTCTATTTTCTCTTTTATGCCATTAGTTGTTGGACAATCATTTTATTATCTAATTAAGACTTAAATTTAAGTATAAGTTGGGGAGTCATGAATATCAAGCTTTGGCTAACACTTTATAGGAAGTGTCAAATCTGTAGCCTTTTGGTGAAAAATTTCTAGTGTGTAATGAAGAACTTTCAAGGTTTTTTTCAAAATATTTTTAACAATATTTAAAAATAGTTTATTGGAAGTTTATCCATCTTTTTGTGTAACTGTGTTTAACAATATATATCAATTTATTTTTTAATAAGAACTTGATTTGAAAAAGAGGTAGGGTATCTATACCTCAACAGATTTTCTAAAATAATGTTAGGATTTTATCAACTAGCTTAACCTTTTTAAATAATATCTTGATTTGAAAAAGTCCAAAACTAATGTATTGTTTTTATTAATGTATTTTCAAGCACAGTTGTGATCTTTCTCTAGTACAGTAGTTTGGATCTCACACTATCCTAAAATTAAGTTGTTTAAATGTTTTAGGTTTTGGTTTTTTTCACTGGCACAAAATCACAATTTTCTGTAATTTAAATTACATTTATGAATGTATAAATGGATTTAGCTTGTTGAACAACTTCTAAAACACTCAATTTATACAGAATTCACCACTCAAATCTATAAATCCAACAATTTTTAGTCAAATTTCAAACAAAATTTAATATATATATATATATAGGCGTGATGTATGTGTAAAGTTCGTTTTCTTGTTTGATTGGAAAGCGCTTCTATATATAAACAAGTGTTGCATGGCAGCGTAGTCCCTGCCAAAAATAAACATTAAATATATAAATAATAAAATATGAATATAAATATATAAAAAGTAAAATAAAAACATAATGTAGTAATAATATTGAAAAAAAAATACATAAAGAAATTATTTATATGGATTTTTGAAAATATTTTCTTGTGGGGACATTCAATAATTATAGAGGGGTGACAATTTTATTTTTCTTTCCTATAATTTACTTTATAAATTATTATCTTGTTTTAATTTTGTATTCTTGGAAAATGATATCATATCAATTTTAATTTTGTATTCTTGGAAAATGATCTAATTTTGTATTTTGTATTTTGTAAGTGATATCATTTCAACAACACTTGGAAAATGAAATCCACACCAATAATTGTGATACACCTTTACTGTATAAAGGGAATAAAATGGATTTTAAAGTTTAAACTAGTAAATTAGGAAAAGAGGTAGTTCAAGAGATCAAAATTTATGGACTGCTGGAATAGATGTAAAAAAGTTTCATAATATGTCACAATGAACAGAAGTAGGTTAGATTTATATAATGGTATTGCCATGCCCTGGACACTCAGCTGTGGACAACTTTTTTACATTACATATCTTTCATCCAAGCTTGATGTCTGCTAATCAGCTTCTCCTGTGTTACCTTCTACTTTCATATGTCTCACTGCGACATTATAACAGTCTCGTTCCTCACCTATCTGCAGGTTGGACACATGAGACAAATTGCAGAAAGCCCACCATGGCCTGTGTAGTATCTACAGGATGACATGTAGGTGGAGGTAGCAATGTGATGGAGAATGAATAAATAATCAGATGGGTTTATCAGCATGTAATAGATCAAATCTATGGCAAAATATGCAAGGCTGAAGTCCATTATTTTGTTCTCTATATCTGTGTTGGG
>ML777873.1:1046546-1078808 GCA_009831015.1 Picea engelmannii
AAAAACATTAGAATAAGATATATATATATATATATATATATATATATATATATATATATATATATGCGTGATGTATGTGTAAAGTTCGTTTTCTTGTTTGATTGGAAAGCGCTTCTATTGGACAAATCCGATTGAATAGAATAAAATATAATTTGAGGATATGATTTCGATGGTGTTGCTACATATTTTCCAGTCAGGCGTGGGAGGAAATATCATGTGACAGACATACAGACATTCCAGTTCCCCAAAAATTCAACGCTCACTGACAAATACTTGGAGCATCAGGACTGGTGTGAAGGGAGGTCCGTCAATCTGCATTTCTAAAACTATTCTTAGCAAGCCCAAATCAATGCCTGCTGCCACCACCACCGTCAGCCAGGTTTTTCATTAAAAAACACTACTCCAAGCCCGTATTTCAGGGATTCTAGTCATCACTCTCCATATTTTTTTTTTATTATTCTCAATTTTCACAGACAATATCACTAGGCCCAGGGAGATTCTCATTTCAACTTTTGCACTTTGAGAGTTCCAATTTTCATCCCCTAATCATAACAAAAATACCAGAATCTTGTTTGCACTTTAAGAATTTGAATTTTCATCCACATACCATAACACAGATACCATTATGGGGTTGGACACCCAAAAAAAATACCAAGCCCAATAAAACCGACCACACAGCGAAAGGAATCCACTCCACTTAACAATCAGAACCAACAAGTTGTTTTACTGTCGTCAAGTTCTCTTAAGAATCAGAGAGACCCGGTGACTTGCACGTCTAAGTCTACTTTTTGATTGTGAAATGGACATGAGGGCATTATTCTTACATATCTTAAAACGATATTTTCAGAGGTTAATAGACTAACTGATATTAATGGGCGTTGACAGGATTGTGCCTGCAAATGGAGTGTCTTCCTTTTCAGTCTCTCGATGTGTCTATTGCAGCGTTGTTAATCTGTGCAGCCCAGTATTGAATCCTGTTGGTGGATTGGATTATGTTCAGAAGACAGCGGCATTCTTCTGATTCTGATTCCTCTGGTCGGGATTCAAACTTCATCCTATCGTTTCTATACAGACGTGTCACTTATTCTTCTTCAGAGCACTCTATCAAAGATTCGACAACTGGCTCACTACTACAGCACCGGTGCCCCTTCGATTTATAAGGACACACGAGGTTCTCCGATAATGGCGTCCAATGCAAACTGCTTCCCTCGGTCCTTGTCTGGAACGTGAATTGCAATTCTTCTGAGAGCTCCTCCTGTATCCAATCCTCTTAGAGCTCGGCATTGGTAGTTCCGTGGAGTTCATTTTCCTTGAATTCCACTCATTTTACCGTCTGCCAGAGCATTTGGAGGGATCCGCTACTACGTTTTAGTGCTCATTTCTATATTTAATATTGCTTTTAGTCTATTTTTAGCCTTTAATTTGTTTTTAAGCCAATTTGATATATTGGGTTCTCTTACATCCTAAAATAAAATATTTTGGAAATTTAAATTTCTGCCAAATTTATTCTGTTTTTGGTAAATTGGAATTTGGAAATTTCTTGTCATTTATGGCGATTCCGAATTCCGAATTTGTTAATTGTAATAAATTATTATCACTGTTGGGTAGAGATCTGATTTGACCCAATTAACTATTTGACAATAACACTTGTTTAAAAACAAAATATTTTATATTGATTGTAGGAAGACAAATGGAGCAACCATGTTAAAAGTAGCTGACCATGACTCATTGAGTGGGGAACATGTTGGAACTACTCCTGGGCTGATTTTTACAAGTGGCAAATTAGTGATTTGGCCATTGGCAGCCCCTAGGCAAATTAGTGATTTGGCCATTGGCAGCCCCTAGGATTTAGGAAGCTGCGAAAATTCCCAAGGAAGGGAAAAGACCTAGGCAAGTTACAAATAAGCATATGTGAGGAGCCACGACGCTGCTAAGTATGACGGGAAAGAGTCTATTGGTTTTTCTTTTTCACTTCTTGTTATCAACACTGGAAGGGTGTGAGGCAGGGGGAAAAGTGACTGAATTGAAGGACAATGTTGTAGAGGGATTTCGACGTTCGCCCTTATGGATTCATGGTTAGGCTACGGGGTGAATCAGGCAAATAATCCTGGCTGCTCGGTTCTATGGTTGGGAGTAATGTGGTTGTTCCCTTTGTTTTCTCCAAGAGTTTAGTTCAGATATGTTACTCTAAACTCTATCTGTCTGAATGATTTTATATTTGATGTACTGTACATGTTATAGCTAAACAAAAATGAGTTCTAGTATCCATTTTAATGATCGTATAATTGTTGTAAGTCTTTTTCTATACCTAAATATTCAGTATTCTGCCTCTGTTGGACGAATTGGTTATTGATATAGTGGGATATTTAAAGCTGGTATGCATGCAATAACCTAGACAAAGGCTGATTGAATCCATAAATTATATAGTCCTCTTAACTATTGAATAGTTATACATAAAATCCAGAATCATCCCTTAAGGAATCCTCTACTATGGAATTTAGAACCTGTATGTAAATAAAAACATATGATATCCTCATCGAATTCAATAAATAGACTGTAGGATTTAATTGTGAAATTATTTTCGGAAATCAAACTTTAAACATAATCGAATATGTATCAATGAACGAATAGAACTATTATATGCATATGAATATTTCATTTTGTAATATAATTCAAAAAAAAAAGGAATTGGAATTAACATATACAATGGAGAATGATGAAGCATATGGGAATGAACATAATCCGAGTAAGACTACCCTAAACTGGACGATATAATCATGCTAGGATCATACCACATGAAAGTGAATCAATGATTTCGTTGATACATCATCAATGTTTTGACACCTCTTACATATGTTGTGCGTAGAGAAAAAACAAGAATTTTGTGGCTGTGGCATTACCATTTAGAACATCTATCAAACAATCACTTCGTATTTTACAGAAAGATATTTAAAAAAAAAAAAAACAAAGTAATGCAATTGATTGATCGTTTATTTTCTTGGAGCACGACGAAGGTATAAACTATTCGGAACTACTTTGAGTTACTCCCAAGTACAGTTGCAAGATATAGGGTAAACAAAAGATTGAACCGGAAATAAACCCATGGGACACAAATAGTGAACACGAAATATAACCTTAGGTTCATAGAGGTAAAGATTTGTGACTCATGGATACAGCAAGAAACCTCTTCTACAATCATTACTAAATAAAAGGAGAAATGCGTAGGCTCTAAAACATGACTATCATAAGTAAAGAGGGTCTATAAATCCACAGTAAGGCTTGCAGGAAGAAAAATCTTTCTCGGTATCAACCAAAATAGCAAACTTTGTTTCCAGCTTGAAATATAACAGTCCCCTAAAAGAACTTACCTGGTAGTCGGATATTTCCATCGACTTCACCAAAGGTTGCTCACAGAGGCAGTAGCATTTCTATGTGGAATAATCAATAATACAAAACCCTCTCATTCGGAGGCACAAGGGCAGAAATGAGACCGCCAAAACCTAAGAGGGACGAGTACCAATCTTTATAGCACGGGAGGTACAATCCTTACACTAGGGAAAAGATGACGCATCAGGATTGGGACGAACAGGAGGAAGAGTCATCAGGACTGAGGTTAGTAGGATCCTAATTAATTTCAGGACAGAGCCTTAAGCTCCTCCTTACAGGTACATCCACCTCCCTTAATGCAGAAGACATGAAGTTAAACAACAATAAAACCATGACTTTCCACTGAAACTAGTCGGCGGCCAAACTTTTGTCTTGAAGTTATCTTTTTGTTACTCCAATAAGCGGAGTTGAGTTAGTTAGTTCAGTTGTGCAGAGAATGATACGGATTTGATCGGGTTCAATTCATTACGGTAGAGACAAGTTGTAATATAACTAAAAATGAAACCATCAAAGGAAAACACTTTGAAACCACTCCTAAACCATTCATTAATCTCCTTAAACCCTTACCTGTCATGTACTACAATCAGGACGTGAAGTTTGATGTTGACACAGTTAGGTAGGCATATAAGCAATTAACTCTCAGGGACATAAATTTATGTGCAAAAATCTAATAGCCCGATTCTATTAAAATAATGGGACTGAAATTCCAATCCTAGCGTATAGGTAGATATGAGTATTATATTGAAGTCTTTATAATAAAGTAAGAGTTATAAAGTACTTGCATTCGATGGAAACCTCTCTTAAGAGTATTAAGCTAGTATGTTATAAGGTTATGCAAATCAAAAACCAAATGTAAGTACCCACCTTACGAGTGGATTAAACAAAGTTAAATGGTAAATATTGTACCACATAATTTATTTATTTTTGATAAATTTGAGGTCCATTACATATGGTATTACAGCAAAAGTTACAACACTTGACCTGAATAGGACCACTGTAGTTCTTAGTATATATTATGTTTTAAATAAAAACTAATAAATCGTTTGGTTACAAACATAAAACATTTTCTGTTTTGGTGATTAAGTATGGCAGCTCAGGACAATGCAGAAAACAGGATGGAAGAAAATCCACAGCAAAGACCTCCTGGAGATACAAGGCAGAACAATGACGAAAGCTCACCCATTGAAGTGTTGGAAATAATGAGGAACCTGATTTTTGAGCTACAGATCTTTAAAGCCGACAATGAAAAATTGAAGAAGGGACAACAAGAACAACAGGAGATAAATGAAGTCCTGTTGCGCAGTATAGTGACCAAGAAAATTCCAAAGGATAGTAATAATGACGAAGAAGTCAGCAAGAGAGCCTCCAAGAACTCAGGGCCAGAAACAGAAAAATGAAACAGTTTGTCTGAAGGAACACCTCCTTTTGAGGATGGAACTAAAGAGGACAGAAAAAGAAAACAAGTAGACCACTTTGAAGGAGAATTTAAAAAGATTAAACCCGCTATCTTTGATGGAGAATCCAGGACAAGAGAAGAAGTAGAGGCATGGTTGTTGGACATCAAAAAATATTTCCAAATATACAACTATTCCAACAACATGAAGGTCAGGATGGCCATCTACAATCTGAAAGGGAAGGCCAGTATTTGGTGGCAAGATTTGAAATTGGCCAAGGGCCTAAAGGAGAAAGAGTTGGAATGGTGTGACTTTAAGAAGTATTTCAAGAAACAATACCTTTCTGAAAATTATTATGAAAGGAGGACGAAAGAATTTTATGAGTTACGACTCAGACAGATGACGATGGAGGACATTATAAATAAATTTCTGGATCTGCTAAGGTTCGTACCGTACATCCGGGAGGATAAAGTAAAAATTCAACGATTTCTAGGTTGTCTACCACAGTCTTACAAGGACAGAATTGACTTTGACAACCCCAAATCCTTAAGCGAAGTATTCAGAAAAGCGCGAAAGTGCTACGACCAGTATAAATAGAGAGCAGAGTTTCCCAAATCCTAGAAGGATAAGAAGTAGGATTGAATGAACCAGCGGAAGAAGGGTTGCCAACCAGCTCCTAATCAAAATACAGTAAAAAGTTTTTCGAGAAAATATTCTCACTTCAACCACCCGAATACACTGAGGAGTGGTAAAACGGTAAACCTAGGAATGAAGAAGTTTGGGGACAAACCCCACGAGGCACTAAAGTGTTGGAAATGTGGAGAGCCTCATCTAAGGAGGAACTGCCCATGTTTGATTTTAGCAAATAGAACGGTTGTGCATAATCTGCAAGAAGCCTCAATAGTGGGAGACGTGGGTAGGAGCCTACATCGGATAAATGTAGTCATTGATGGCCGACAAGATGACCACCAGTCCTCGATGGTAGAAATCAAAGGTAAAATCCATGACACTCGAATTTCTATTTTAATTGACCCCAAAGCAACACTAAATTATATTACTCTGAAGGTAGTAGAGTTAAATAAACTTAAGAGACTGAAGCACGCAAAATCATGGCTTGAGAAATTAGCGACAGGTACAAAAAGGAACGTAATTGACTATATTTTGGATTTTGAGTTCAGCTTAGATCGTCAAACTATAAGGACCGATCTGAACATCCTACCACTAGGATTTTACAATATGATTATTGGTATGGATTGGTTGGAACGACACAAAGAAATATTAAATTTTTATACAAAGATACTTACCTATAAAGATGATGCTGGCACTACCAAGACAACCCAAGGTATACCAAAACCGGTATCAGTCAGACAAATTTTAGCACTAGAAATAAAGAAATGTATGAGAAAGGGATGTCAATTTTATGCCATCCAAGTGACGAATCTAGCAGAAAAAGAAGACAAGCCAAATTTAGAAGACTTTATTGTTCTATGTTATTTCAGAGATGTGTTTGTGGATGAGATACCGTAATTTCCGTCTAGAAGGGAAATAGACTTCTCCATAGACCTACTACCGGTTTAGCCCCCATCTTAAAAGCGTCGTATAGAATGAGTCTACCAGAACTGACAGAACTAAAAATACAATTACAGGAATTGTTGGACAAAGAATATATCAAACCGAGTGTCTCACCTTGGGGAGCACCATTCCTCTTTGTAAAAAAGAAAGATGGTACTCTAAGACTATGTATCGATTACAGACAACTAAACAAAATGACTATTAAGAATAAATACCTCTTACCAAGGATAAATGACATGTTCGATCAGGTAGGAGGTGCCAAGATCTTTTCAAAATTGGATTTACGATCTGGTTATCATCAAGTTCAGATAAAAGACAAGGACATAAACAAAACATCTTTTTGGACAAGATATGGACAGTACGAGTTTGTAGTCATACCTTTTGGATCACTAACGCCCCAACCACATTTATGTGCCTAATGAACAATATTTTTAGTGAGTACCTGGACAAGTTCGTGGTAGTGTTTATTGACGACATCTTGATCTATTCAAAGACGGAGGAGGAACATGAGGAACACTTGAGAATAGTTTCTGCAAATGTTAAGGAAGCACAAGCTATATGCCAAATTCGACAAGTGTGACTTCTATCAAAAAGAGATACAATATATTGGCCATGTAATTTCAACAGAGGGCATTGTCGTAGACTCAGAAAAGACAAAATCCATTATGGAATGGTCGATACCTAAAGATGTAGTGGATATACAGTCATTCATAGGAATCACTGGATATTACTGCAGGTTTATAGAAGGGTTTTCCATGATAGCCTACTCTATTACATCATTACAAAAGAAAGGAACCCAGGTTTAACTGGTCAGAGAAGTGTCAAGACAGCTTCAACAAACTATGGGATTTATTGACAACGACACCCATACTAATAGTAGCATACCTAGATAAAGATTTCACCATATGTGTTGATGCAAGTAAAGAAGGACTAGGTGGTGTCCTAACTCAAGAAGGACACGTTATTTGTTATGACTCTCGAAAATTAAAAGAACACGAGCGAAATTATGTCACTCATGACTTAGAATTGGCAGCAGTAATACATGCCTTAAAGATGTGGCGACACTACATAATGGGCAGAAAATTTCTTTTATTAACGAACAATAGTGGGGTGGAATATCTGTTAAACCAACCAGATCTTAACACAAGACAAGCAAGGTGGTTAGTCTTCTTGAGCGAATTCGACTTCAAGGTCAAACATATCAAGGGCAAGGAAAATAAAGTAACAAACACTTTAAGCAGAAGAGTCCATGGGTTATTTGAGATGAATATCAGCAGGGAAGAAAGTGATCTCGAACAAAGAATAAGGACAACAGGTATTAATGACAAAAACTATACTAAAATAATGATAGAATTACCGAACAATACTGCGAACTTAGATAAACCAGATCTAAGTATCGACAAGAAGGGACTGCTATGATTTAAAAACAGACTTTACATACCAGATTCAACAAAGTTAAAATTAACAGTCTTGGATGAAGTGCATAAGAAACCGTATTCTAGCCACCCAGGTTACCCTAAGACGATAACCGCACTTAGAAAGCTATTTTATTGGTCTAACATGAAGGACGAAGGACCATAATACTTGGCTAGTCACTAAGATTGTCAGTAGGTTAAGGCCAAGCACCAACATCCAACCGACCTATTACAACCATTACCAGTACCAGAATGGAAATGGGAGACTATATCGCTTGACTTTATAAAAGGTTTTCCTAGAACTCAAAAACAAAATGATTCTATCATGGTCGTAATCGACAAACTTAGTAAGTCTACACACTTTATTTCTGTAAAGTCTACTTTTAAAGCTATAAACATTGCTGAAATATTTATGAAAGAAATTTTTAGACTGCACGATATTCCTAAAATGGTGATTTTAGATAGAGACGTAAAATTCACATCTGCCTTTTGGAAGGAATTCTTTGCAGGGATAAATACCAATTTGAATTTTAGTATGAGTTATCATGCACAAACGAATGGGCAAACCGAAATGACAAATCAAATCATAGAGGATATGCTCTGCATGTACGTAAGAATGAAACCGAACAAGTGGCAGGACTATATACACTTGGTAGAATTTTCATATAACAATGGGTACCAAACTTCAGCAAAATTGAGCCCTTTCGAAGTACTGTATGGCAGGAAGTGTAAGAGTCCAATTAGCTGGGATAACCTGGTTGACAGACTTATGGTTGGACAAGATATTCTGCAGGAAATGGAGAACATGGTAAGAAAGGTACAACAAAACTTGAAGGAAGCACAAGACACGCAGAAGAGCTATTCAGATTAGAAAATAAGACACTTAGAGTTTCAAGTGGGAGACCATGTGTACTTGAAAGTCAAATCTTGAAAAACCTCATTAAACTTAGGAAACTGTGCCAAGTTGGCACCCAGGTTTTGTGTACCCTTCGAGATACTAGCTCGAATTGGACCTGTAGCATATCAACTTGTGCTTCCATCCAATCTAAGAATTCATAATGTATTTCATGTTTCTTTATTGAAAAAAATATGTTCAGGACCCTACTCATATGATTAATTGGAACTTGGTACAGGTGGAACCAGAAGGTGAATTCCAGGTGGAACCCCTATGCATTCTGGCCCAGAGAGAAATAGTGCTTTCAAATAGATCCTTCGCTTAGGTAAAAGTGTAATGGAAGCACTTTAGTCCTAAGGTGGCCACGTGGGAATTAGAGGGAGATTTGCAGAAATCTCATCCAATTTTGTTCCAAGAAAGGAAAGAACACTAAGGACAATGTTTTATTGAAGGGGGAAAGGATGTGACATCCCCTAAAATAAAATATTTTGGAAATTTATTTCGTTTTTGGTAAATTCGAATTTGAATTTTTTTTGCCATTTATGGTAATTTCGAATTTCGAATTTGTTAATTGTAATAAATTATTATGACTGTTGGGCAAAGATTTGTTTTGACCCAACTAACTATTTGACAATGACACTTGTTTAAAAACATAATATTTTATATTGATTGCAGGAAGACAAATGGAACAACCATGTGAAATGTAGCTAACCAGGACTCCATTAGTGGGGAACATGTTGGAACTACCCTTGGGATGATTTTTACAAGTGGAAAATTAGTGATTTGGCCATTGGCAGCCCCTAAAAATCAGGGATTTAGGAAGCTGTTAAAATTCCCAAGGAAGGGAAAAGACCTAGGCAAGTTACAAATAAGCATATGTGAGGAGGAAGGACACTACTAAGTATGCTGGGAAAGAGTCTATTGATTTTTATTTTTCACTTGTTGTTATCAACACTTGAAGGGTGTTAGGCAAAGGGAAAAGTGACTAAATTGAAGGACAATCCTGTAGAGGGATTTACAAGTTCGCCCTTATGGATTCATGGTAAATCTAGGGCGTGAATCGGGCAAGTAATTGTGCCTGCTCGGTTCTACGGTTGGGAGGAACGTGGTTGTTCCCTTTGTTTTCTTTGTGAGTTTAGTTCAGATATGCTACTCTAAACTCTATCTGTCTGAATGATTTTATATTGGATGTACTATACATGTTATAGCTAAATAGAAATCAGTTCTAGTATCTGTTTTAATGATCATATAATTGTTGTAAGTCTTTTTCTATATATAATAAATCAATATTATGCCTCTGTTGGACAAATTGGTTATTGATATAGTGGGATGTTTAAAGATGGTATGCATGCAATAACCTAGACAAAGGATGATCGAATCCATGAATTTTATAGTCCTCTTAACTATCGAATAGTTATACATAAAATCTGGAATCATCCCTTAAGGAATCCTCTACTATGGAATTTAGAAACTGTATGTAAATAAAAACATATGATATCCTCATCGAATTCAGTAAATAGACTGTAGTATTTCATTGTGGAATTATTTCCGGAAATCAAACTTTAAACATAATCGAATATGTATCAATGAACGAACATAACTATTATATGAATATGTATATTTCATTCTGTAATTTAATTAAAAAAAAAAGGAAACAAAATTCACATATACAGTCGAGAATGATGAATCATATGGGAATGAACATAATCCAAGGAGTAAGACTACCCTAAACTGGACGATATAATCATGCTAGGATCATACTACAAGAAAGTGAATCAATGATTTCATTGATACATCATTAATGTTTTGACACCTCTTACATATGTTGTGCACAGAGAGAAAACAAGAATTTTATGGTTGTGGCATTACCATTTAGAACATCTATCAAAAAATCCTTTCGTATTTTACAGAAAGATATTTCAAAAAAAAAAAAAATCAGAGTAATACAATTTTTTCGGAGGATACAATCTATCGAAAGGACAAAAATTCTACAAAATAAACGTAGAGATTTGGAGTGTGAAACACCGCCTCCGAATGATCCCCTTTGGGGTAAATTCCAAATAAACAGTTTTGATAACGAGAGACAAATCTTATAGACATTAATATAGTCACTCAAAGATGGCTATTATAATTGTTTAAATATTTCCTAACACTTACGATTATAGAAGTAATGTACAGGACGCCGAAAGTAAGCTATTTCCAAATAGAAATAATATCCCTCCATCAAACAAAAACTTAGATATGTTTTTGCTAAATTCTATCTTTAGAATATCAATCATCTCCTACCACATGCTCGGCTGTATATATATCCTTAATTGGAACTTTAACAAAAAAAAAATGGGATTAACCCTCAGATATAAGGTACAGGAAATCGATGCCTGAGTAAGGTTACTCTTAACAACAGAAATCTACGAATAGAATCGTGAACTCCATGCCATGATTTTAGAAACAAGTTGAAGAGTAATATTTTGGAACCCAAGTACCTTTGTCATGAAGAGCAGAGGCTGGTACCTGTGTCGTGAAGTGGACATACCTGCATTCGACCATCACGGAAAACATTAGTAAAATTACAGAGTAGAACCTTAATTTTTAAACTTGAAAGGGTAGATTGATAACCATAGCATTGTCGGACTACTTAACTTAGGGGGCCGAAATGCCGCACCCTCCAGTTGTCGTGCTTTTCTTTGTAATCAACCCTGGCCGAGGGGAGAATCATCCTGGAGCTCCTAGTGGGTACCCTCACAACAAGCAGAGTCCCACCATTAATACAAAGAAAAACCCTTTTTGCAGAATCAATAATTACTTTGTAAAATAGCATTGTGAATTCAAGAGATAAAGCATTTGATAAAAACCCTTCACGAACAAAATGAAGAACGTAAAGAATGGTATCATACGCATAACCAATAGGATTCCTCGTGGAAAGTAACCTAACTCAGCAAGAGATAAATTACCGGTAGACCACTACATTACTACAAATGATGTGCATCAGTTAGAGAGGAGAAACACATACGTTAAGAATCCAGATTGACCGTTTATTTTCCTGGAGCACGACGAAGGTATAAACTATTCAGAACTACTCTGAGTTACTCCCAAGTATAGTTGCTAGTTATAGGGTAAAGAAAATATTGAGCCGGAAATAAACCCACGGGACACAAACAGTGAACATGAAATATAACCTTAGGTTCACAGAGGTAAATATTTGTGACTCATGGATACAACAAGAAACCTCTTCTATAGTCATTACTAAAATAAAAGGAGAAGCAAATAGGCTCTAAAACATGACTATCAGAAGAATAGAGGGTATGTAAAGCCATAGTAGAGCTTATAAGAAGCAAAATCTTTCTCGGTATCAACCAAAACAACAAACTCTGTTTCGATCTTGAAATACGACAGTCCACTAAAATAACTTACTAGGTAGTCGGATATTGCCGTCGAATTCACCAAAGCTTGCTCGCAGAGGCAGTAGCATTTCCCTATGGAAGAATGCATAGTACAAAACCCTCTCCTTTGGAGGCGCAAGGGAATAAATGAAACTTCCAAAACCTAAGAGGGACGAGTACCACTCTTTACAACATGGGAGGTACAATCCTTACACTAGGGAAAATCTAGTGCATCAAGATTGGGAGGAATAGGAGGAAGAGTCATCAGGATTGAGGTTAGTACGATCCTAATTAATTTCAGGACAGAGACTTAAACTCCTCCTGATAGGTACATCTTCCTCCCTTAATGCAGAAGATACGAAGTTAAACAACAATAAAACCATGACTGTCCAGTGAAACTAGTCGGCCGCCAAACATTTGTCTTGAAGTTATCTTTTCGTTACTCCAACAAGTGGAGGGGAGTTAGTTAGTTTAGTTGTGCTGAGAATGATACATATTTGATCGAGTTCAATTTTTTATGGTATAGACAAGTTGTAATATAACTAAAAATGAAACCATCAAAGGAAAACACTTTGAAACCACTCCTAAACCATTCATTAATCTCTTTAAACCCTTACCTGTCACATACTAAAATTAGTACATGAAGACTGATGTTGACATAGTTAGGTAAGTGTATAAGAAATTAACTCCCCGGGACATAAATTTATGCACAAAAATCCAATAGCCCGATTCTATCAAAACAAGGGGACTGAAATTCCAATCATAGTGTATAGGTAGATACGGGTATTGTATTGAAGTCTTTATAATAAATTAAGAGTTAGAAAATACTTGCATTCGATGGAAACATCTCTTAAGAGTATTAATCTAGTATGCTATAAGGTTATGAAAAGCAAAAACCAAATGTAAGTACCCACCTTACGAGTGGATTAAACAAAGTTAAATGGTAAATATTGTACCACATAAATTTATTTATTTTTTATGATAAATTTGAGGTCCATTACATATGGTATCAGAGAAAAAGTTACAACACTGGGCCTGAACAGGACCATTGTAGTGCTTAGTATATATTATGTTTTAAATAAAAACTAATAAATCATTTGGTTACAAACATAAAAAAAATTCTATTTTGGTGATTAAGTATGGCAGCTAAGGACAATGCAGAAAACAAGATGGAAGAAAATCCACAACAAAGACCTCCTGGAGATACAAGGAAGAATAGTGAGGGAATCTCACCCACAAAAGTGTTGGAAACAATGAGGAACCTGATTGTTGAGGTACAGATCTTTAAAGCCAACAATGAAAATTTGAAGAAGGCATAGCAAGAACAACAGGAGATAAACGAAGTCCTGTTGCGTAGTATAGTGACCAAGAAAATCCCAAAGGATAATAATAACGATGAAGAAGTCAGCAAGAGAGCCTCCAAGAACTCAAGGCCAGAAACAAAAAAAGGAGATAGTTCGTCTGAAGGAACAACTCTAGTTGAGGATGGAACTAAAGCAGACAAAAAAAGAAAACAAGTAGACCACCTTGAAGGAGAATTTAAAAAGATTAAACCTGCTATATTTGATGTAGAATCCAGGACAGGAGAAGAAGCAGAGGCATGGTTGTTGGACATCAAAAATTATTTCCAAATCTACAGCTATTCCAACAACATGAAGGTCAGGATGGCCATCTATAATCTGAAAGGGAAGGCCAGTATTTGGTGGCCAGATTTGAAATTGGCCAAGGGCCTAAAGGAGAAAGAGTTGGAATGGTGTGAATTTAAGAAGTATTTCAAGTAACAATACCTTTTTGAAAATTATAATGAAAGGAAGATGAAAGAGTTTTACGAGTTACAAATCGGATAGATGACGATGGAGGACCTTATAAATAAATTTTTGGATCTGCTAAGGTTCGTACCGTACATCCGGGAGGATAAAGTGAAAATTTAGAGATTTCTAAGTTGTCTACCATAGTCCTACAAGGACATAATTGAGTTTGACAACCCCAAATCCTTAAGTGAAGTATTCAGAAAAGCGTGAATGTGATACGACCAGTTTAAACAGTGGGAAGAGTTTCCCAAATCCTGGAAGGATAAGAAACAAGATCGAATGAACCAGTGGAAGAAGGGGTACCAACCAACTCCTCATCGGAATATAGTAAAAATTTTTCTGAGAAAATATTCTCACATCAACTACCCGAATACACTGAGCAGTGGTAAACAGGTAAACCTGGGAATGAAGAAGTTTAGGGACAACCCCCGTGAACCACTAAAGTGTTGGGAATGTGGAGAGCCTCATCTAAGGAGGAACTGTCCATGTTTGATTTCAGCAAACAGAACTGTCGTGCATAATTTGCAAGAAGCCTCGACAGTGGGAGACGTGGGTAGGAGCCTACATCAGATAAATGCAGTTGTTGATGGCCAACAAGATGACCACCAGTCCTCACTGGTAGAAATCGAAGGTAAAATCCATGACACTCGAATTTCTGTTTTAATTGACCCCAGAGCAACATTAAGTTATATTACTCCGAAGGTAGTAGAGTCAAATAAACTTAAGAGACTGAAGAATGCAAAATCATGGCTTGTGCAATTAGCGACTGGTAGAAAAAGTAAAGTAATTGACTATATTTCGGATTTTGATTTCATCTTAGATGGTCAAACTATAAGCACCGATTTGAACTTCCTACCACTATGATCTTATGATATGATTATTGCAATGGATTGGTTGGAACGACACAAAGAAATATTAAATTTTTATACAAAGATACTTAGCTATAAAGATGATGCTGGCACTACCAGGACAACCCAAGGTATACCAAAACCGGTATCAATCAGAAAAATTTCAGTGATGGAACTAAAGAAATGTATGAGAAAGGGATGTCAAGATTTTTCCATCCAAGTGACGAATCTAGAAGAAAAAGAAGACAAGCCAAAGTTAGAAGACTTTGTTGTTCTATGTGATTTCAGAGATGTGTTTGTGGATGAGATACCATAATTACCCCCTAGAAGGGAAATAGATTTCTCCATAGACCTACTACCCGGTTCATCCCCCATCTTAAAAGTTTTGTACCGAATCAGTCTACCAGAACTGACAAAACTAAAAATACAATTACGGGAATTGTTGGAGAAATAGTATATCAGACCGAGTGTCTCACCTTGGGGAGCACCAATCCTCTTTGGGAAAAAGAAAGACGATACTCTAAGACTATGTATCGATTATAGACAACTGAAAAAAATGACTATTAAGAATAAATACCTCTTACCAAGGATAAATGATATGTTCGATTAGGTAGGACACGTTATTTGTTATGAGTCCCGAAAATTAAAAGAAAACGAGTGAAATTATGTCACTCGCGACTTAGAATTGGCAACATTAATACACGCCTTAAAGATGTGGCGACACTGTATAATCGGCAGAAAATTTCTTTTATTAACGGAAAATAGCAGGGTGAAATATCTATTTAACCAACCAGATCTTACCGCAAGATAAGCAAGGTGGTTAGCCTTCTTGAGCGAATTCGACTTCGAGGTCAGACATATCAAGGGCAAGGAAAATAAAGTAGTAGATGCTTTAAGAAGAAGAGTCCATGGGTTATTTGAGATGAATATCAACAGGGTAGAAAGTGATCTGTAACAAAGAATAAGGACGACAGGTATTAATGAAAAAAACTATACTAAAATAATGATAGAATTACCGAACAATACCGCGAACTTGGATAAACCAGATCTAAGTATCGACAAGAAGGGACCTCTACGATTTAAAAATAGACTTTACATACCAGATTCAGCAGAGTTAAAATTAACAGTCTTGGACAAAGTGCATAAGAAACTATACTCTGGCCACCCAGGTTACTAGAAGATGATAACCGCACTTAGAAAGCTATTTTACTGGCCTAACATGAAGGGTGAAACAATAGAATACTTGGCTAGGTGCCAAGATTGTGAGTGGGTTAAGGTCGAGCACCAACATCCAGCCAGCCTATTACAACCATTACCAGTACCAGAATGGAAATGGGAGACTATATTGCTCGACTTTATAACAGGTTTTCCTAAAACTCAAAAACAAAATGATTCTATCATGGTCATAATCAACAAACTCAGTAAGTCTGCACACTTTATTCCTATAAAATCTACTTTTAAAGCTATAAACATTGCTGAAATATTTATGAAATAAATTTTTAGACTGTATGGTATTCCTAAAATGGTGATTTCAGATAGAGATGTAAAATTCACATCCACCTTTTGGAATGAATTGTTTGCAGGGCTAAATACCAATTTGAGTTTCAGTACGAGTTATCATCCACAAACGGATGGACAAATCGAAAGGAAAAATCAAATCATAGAGGATATACTTCGCATGTATGTAACAACGAAACCAAACAAGTGGGAGGACTATATACACTTGGTAGAATTTGCATATAAAAATGGGTACCAAACTTCAACAAAATTGAGCCCTTTCGAAGTATTGTACAGCAGGAAGTGTATGACTCCAATTAGCTAGGATAACCTGGCTGATAGACTTATGGTTGAACCAGAGATGATCCAATAAATGGAGAACATGGTAAGAAAGGTACAACAGAACTTGAAGGAAGCACAGGACAGGCAGAAGAGCTATGCAGATAAGAAATGAAGACACTTGGAGTTTCAAGCAGGAGACCATGTGTACTTCAAAGTCAAATATTGAAAAAGCTCATTGAAGTTAGGAAACTGTGCCAAGTTGGAACCCAAGTTTTGTGGACCCTTTGAGATACTAGCTCGAATTGGACCCATAGCATATCAACTTGTGCTTCTAGCCAATCTAAGAATTCATAATGTATTTCATGTTTCTTTATTGAAAAAAATATGTTCACGAGCCTACTCATATGATTGATTAGAACTTGGTACAGGTGGAACCCAAAGGAAAATTCTAGGTGGAACCCCTACACATTCTGGACCAGAGAGAAATAGCGCTTCGAAACAGAGCCATCGCTCAGGTAAAGGTGCAATGGAAGAAATTTAGTCCTGAGGAGGCCACTTGGGAATTAGAGGGAGATTTGCAGAAATATCATCCAATCTTGTTCCAAGAAAAGACCGAACATTGAGGACAGTGTTTTATTGAAGGGGGAAAGGATGTGACATCCCCCAAAATAAAATATTTTGGAAATTTAAATTTCTGGGAAATTTATTCCGTTTTTGGTAAATTCGAATTTGGAATTTTTTTGCCATTTATGGCAATTCCAAATTTCGAATTTGTTAATTGTAATAAATTATTATGATTGTTGGGCAGAGATCTGATTTGAACCAACTAACTATTTGATAATGACACTTCTTTAAAAACAAAATATTTTATAATGATTGCAGGAAGACAAATGGAACAACCATGTTAAAAGTAGTTGACCATGACTCCATGAGTGGGGAACATGTTGGAAATACCCTTGGGATGATTTTTACAAGTGGAATATTAGTGATTTGGCCATTGGCAGCCCCTGAAATTCATGGATTTAGGATGCTGTGAAAATTTCAAAGGAAGGGAAAAGACCTAGGCAAGTTACAAATAAGAATATGTGAGGAGGCAGGACGTTGCTAAGTATGCTAGGAAAGAGTCTATTGATTTTTCTATTTCACTTGTTATTATGAACACTAGAAGGGTGTGAGGTAGGGGGAAAAGTGACTGAATTGAAGGACAGTGTTGTAGAGGGTTTTCCAAGTTCGCCCTTATGGATTCATGATCAAGCTAGCGGGTGAATCGGGCAAGTAATCATGGCTGCTCGGTTGTATAGTTGGGAGGAACGTGGTTGTTCCCTTTGTTTTCTCCGTGAGTTTAGTTCAGATATGCTACTCTAAACTCTATCTGTCTGAATGATTTTATATTGGATGTACTGTATATGTTATAGCTAAACATAAATGAGTTCTAGTATCTGTTTTAATGATTGTATAATTGTTGTAAATCTTTTTCTATATCTAAATATTCAGTATTCTTCCTCTGTTGGATGAATTATTTATTGATATAGTCGGATCTTTAAAGCTGATATGCATGCAATAACCTAGACAAAGGTTGATCGAATCCATGAATTATATATTCCTCTTAACTATTGAATAGTTATACATAAAATCTGGAATCATCCCTTAAGGAATCCACTACTATGGAATTTAGAACCTGTATGTAAATTAAAACATATGATATCCTCATTGAATTCAGTAAATAGACTGTAGGATTTAATTGTGGAATTATTTCTAGTAATCAAACTTTAAACAGAATCGAATATGTATCAATGAACGAACAGAACTATTATATGCATATGTATATTTCATTCTGTAATTTAATTTAAAAAAAAGGAAACATAATTCACATATACAATCGAGAATGATGAAGCATATGGGAATGAACATAATCCAAGGAGTAAGGCTACCCTAAATTGGACGATATAATCATGCTAGGATCATACTATAGGAAAGAGAATCAATGGTTTCGTTGATACATCATCAATGTTTTGAAACCTCTTACACATGTTGTGCACAGAGAGAAAACAAGAATTTTATGGCTATGGCGTTAACATTTAGAACATCTATCAAACAATCGCTTCATATTTTATAGAAAGATATTTCAAAAAAAATAAATTCAGAGTAATGAAATCGATTCAGAGGATACAATCTATCGAAAGCACAAAAATTCTACAAAATAAACGCAGAGATTTGGAGTGTGAAACCTTGCTTTCGAATGATCCCCTTTGGGGTAAATTCCAAATAAACAGTTTTGATAACGAGAGACAAATCTTACAGACATTAATATACTCAAGCAAAGATGGCTATTATCACTATTTAAATATTTCTTAACACTTACGATTATAGAAGTAATGTACAGGACACCGAAAGTAAGCTATTTCCAAATAGAAATAATATCCCTCCCCTTCCAAGCTTAACTTATTTAAGAGTTTTCCCAACATCAAACAAAAACTTAGATCTGTTTTTGCTAAATTCTAGCTTTAGAATATCAATCATTTCCTACCACATGCTCGAATATATATATATCCTTAATTGGAACTTTAACAAAAACAAAATGGGATTAACCATCAGATATCCGGTACAGGAAATCGGTGCATGAGTAAGGCTACTCTTAACAACAGAAAGCTATGAATAGAATCGTGACCTGCATCCCGGGATTTCAGAAACAAGTTGAAGAGTCATATTTTGGAACCCAAGTACCTTTTTCATGATGAGTAGAGGTTGGTACCTACGCCGTGAAGTTGGCATACCTACATTCGGCCATCATGAAAAACATTAGTAAAATTACAAAGTAGAACCTTAAATTATAAACTCGAAAGGGTAGATGGATAACCATAGCGTTGTCGGACTACTTAACTTATGGGGCTGAAATGTCGCACCCTCCAGTTGTCATGCTTTGCTTTGTAATCAATCCTGGCCGAGGGGAGAATGGTCCTGGAGCTCCTAGTGGGTACCCTCGCAACAAGCAGAGTACCACCATTAATACAGAGAAAAACCCTTTTTGCAGAATCAAATAATTACTTTGAAAAATAGCATTGCGAATTCAAGAGATAAATCATTTGATAAAAACCCTTCATGAACAAAATGAAGAGCGTAAAGAATGGTATCATACACATTGCCAATAGGAGTCCTCGTGGAAAGTAACCTAACTCAACAAGAGATAAATTACCAGTAGACCACTGCCTTACTACAAATGATGTGCATCAGTCATAGAGGAGAAACATATATGTTAAGAATCCAGATTGACCCTTTACTTTCCTGGAGCACGACGAAGGTATAAACTATTCAGAACTACTATGAGTTACTCCCAAGTACAGTTGATAGTTATAGGGTAAACAAAAGATTGAACCGGAAATAAAACCATGGGACACAAATAGTGAACACAAAATATAACCTTAGGTTCACAAAGGTAAAGATTTGTGACTCATGGATATAGCAAGAAACCTCTTCTACAGTCATTACTAAATTAAAGGAGAAACATGTAGGCTCTAAAACATGAATGTCAGAAGTAAAGAGGGTCTATAAGTCCACAGTTAAGCTTACAGAAAGCAAAATCTTTCTCGGTATCAACCAAAACAACAAACTATGTTTCGAGCTTGAAGTATGATAGTCCCCTAAAAGAGCTTACCAAGTAGTGGGATATTGACGTCCATTTCACCAAAGGTTGCTTGCAAGGACAGTAGCATTTCTCTGTGGAAGAATGCATAATACATAACCCTCTCCTTTGGAGGCACAAGGGCATAAATGAGACCACCAAAACCTAAGAGGGACGAGTACCACTCTTTACAGCATGGGAGGTACAATCCTTACACTAGGGAAAAGTTGGTGCATCAGGATTGAGAGGAACAGGAGGAAGAGTCATCAGGACTAAGTTTATTAGGATCCTAATAAATTTTAGAACAAAGACTTAAACTCCTCCTGACAGGTACATCCGCCTCCCTTAATGCAAAAGATACGAAGTTAAACAACAATAAAACCATGACTGTCCAGTGAAACTAGTCAACCGCCAAACTTTTGTCTTAAAGTTATCTTTTCGTTAGTTTAGTTGTGAAGATAATGATACGGATTTGATCTGGTTCAATTCGTTATGGTAGAGACAAGTTGTAATATAACTAAAAATGAAACCATCAAAGGAAAACACTTTGAAACCACTCCTAAACCATTCATTAATCTCCTTAAACCCTTACCTGTCACGTACTACAGATAGGACGTGAAGTCTGATGTTGACACAGTTAGGTAAGCGTATAAGAAATTAACTCCCGGGGACATAAATTTATGCACAAAAATCCAATAGCCCGATTCTATTAAAACAAGGGGACTGAAATTCAAATCCTAGCATATAGGTATATACGGGTATTGTATTGAAGTCTGTATAATAAAGTAAGAGTTAGAAAATACTTGCATTCGATGGAAACCTCTCTTAAGAGTATTAAGCTAGTATGTTATAAGGTTATGCAAAACAAAAAACAAATGTAAGTACCCACCTTACAAGTGGATTAAACAAAGTTAAATGGTAAATATTGTACGATAGTTTTTTTTTTTTTATGATAAATTTGAGGTCCATTACATATGGTATCAGAGAAAAAAGTTACAACACTGGGCCTTAATAGGACCACTGTAGTGCTTAGTATATATTATGTTTTAAATAAAAACTAATAAATCGTTTGGTTACAAACAAAAAACTTTTTTTGTTTTGGTGATTAAGTATGGCAACTCAGGACATTGCAGAAAACATGATGGAAGAAAATCCATAGCAAATACCTCCTCGAGATACAAGGCAGAACAGTGATGGAAGATCACCCACAGAAGTGTTGGAAACAATGAGGAACCTTATTTTTGAGCTACAGATCTTTAAAGACGACAATGAAAAATTGAAGAAGGCACATCAAGAACAGGAGGAGATAAACGAAGTCCTGCTGCGTAATATAGTGACCAAGAAAAACCTAAAGGATAATAATAACGATGAAGAAGTCAACAAGAGAGCCTCCAAGAAAATAGGGCCAAAAATAGAGAAAGGAGATAGTTCGTCTGAAGGAAAACCTCTAGTTGAGGATGGAACTAAAGCGGACAGAAAAAGAAAACAAGTAGACCACCTTGAAGGAGAATTTAAAAAGATTAAACCTGCTATCTTTGATGGAGAATCCAGGACAGGAGAAGAAGCAGAGGCATGGTTGTTGGACATCAAAAGGTATTTCCAAATCTACAACTATTCCAGCAACATGAAGGTCAAGATGGCCATCTACAATCTGAAAGGGAAGGCCAGTATTTGGTGGCAAGATCTGAAATTGGCCAACGGCCTAAAGGAGAAACAGTTGGAATGGTCTGACTTTAAGAAGTATTTCAAGAAACAATACCTTTCTGAAAAATATTATGAAAGGAAGACGAAAGAATTTTATGAGTTACGAATCAGACAGATGACGATGGAGGACCTTATAAATAAATTTCTGGATCTGTTAAGGTTCGTACTGTACATCCTGAAGGATAAAGTAAAAATTCAGTGATTTCTAAGGTATCTACGACAGTCCTACGGGGATAGAATTGAGTTTGACAGCCCCAAATACTTAAGCGAAGTATTCAGAAAAGTGTGAATGTGATACGACTAGTATAAATAGTGAGCAGAGTTTCCCAAAGCCTTGAAGGATAAGAATCAAGATCAAATGAACCAATGGAAGAAGGGGTACCAACCAGCTCCCCATCAGAATACAGTAAAAAGTTTTCCGAGAAATGACTCTCACTTCAACCACCCAAATACACTGAGTAGTGGTAAACTGGTAAACCTAGGAATGAAGAAGTTTGGGGACAACCCTGCAAGCCACTAAAGTGTTGGGAATGTGGAGAGCCTCATATAAGGAGGAATTGTCCATGTTTGATTTCAGCAAATAGAACTGTCGTGCATAATCTACAAGAAGCCTCAACAGTGGGAGATGTGGGCAAGAGCCTACATTGGATAAATGCTACCATTGATGGCTGACAAGCTGATCACTAGTCCTCGGTGGTAGAAATTGAAGGTAAAATCCATGACACTCGAATTTCTGTTTTAATTGACCCCAGAGCAACATTAAGTTATATTACTCTGAAGGTTGTAGAGTCAAATAAACTTAAGAGACTGAAGCATGCAAAATCATGGCTTGTGCAATTAGCGACATGTACAAAAAATAAAGTAATTAACTATATATCAGATTTTGAGTTCAACTTAGATGGTCAAACTATAAGGACTGATCTGAACATCCTACCACTAGGATCTTACGATATGATTATTGGGATGGATTGGTTGGAGCGACACAGAGCAATATTAAATTGTTATACAAAGATACTTAGCTATAAAGATGATGCTGGCACTACCAGGACAACCCAAGGTATACCAAAACCGGTATCAGTCAGACAAATTTCAGCGATGCAACTAAAGAAATGTATGAGAAAGGGATGTCAATTTTATTCCATCCAAGTGAGGAATCTAGTAGAAAAAGAAGACAAGACAAAGTTAGAAGACTTTGTTGTTCTATGTGATTTCAGAGATGTGTTTGTGGATGAGATACCAGAATTACCCCCTAGAAGGGAAATAGACTTCTCCATAGACCTACTACTCGATTCATCCCCCATCTCAATTTTTTTTTATCAAATGAGTCTACTAGAACTAACATAACTAAAAATACAATTACAGGAATTGTTGGACAAAGAGTATATCAAACCGAGTGTCTCACCTTAGGGAGCACCAGTCCTCCTTGTGAAAAAGAAAGGCGATACTCTAATACTATGTATCGATTATAGACAACTGAACAAAATGACTATTAAGAATATATACCTCTTACCAAGGATAAATGATTTGTTTGATTAGGTAGGAGGTGCCAAGATCTTTTCAAAATTGGATTTACGATTTGGTTATCATCAAGTTCAGATAAAAGACGAGGACATAAACAAAATAGTTTTTTGGACAAGATATGGACACTACGAGTTTGTAGTCATACCTTTTGGACTCACTAACGCCCCAGCCACGTTCATGTTCCTAATGAATAGTATTTTCAGTGAGTACCTGGACAAGTTCATGGTAGTATTTATCGACGACATACTGATCTATTCAAAGACGAAGGAGGAAATGAGGAACACTTGAGAATAGTTCTGCAAATGTTAAGGAAGAACAAACTGTATGCCAAATTCGACAAGTGTGACTTCTATCAAAAAGAGATACAATATCTTGGCCATGTAATTTCAGCAAAGGGCATTGCCGTAGACCCGGAAAAGAAAAAATCCATTATGGAATGGCTGGTACCTAAATATGTAGCGGATATATGGTCATTCAATGGAATCACCAGATATTACTGCAGGTTTATAGAAGGGTGTTCCAAGATAGCCTACCCTATCACATCATTACAGAAGAAAGGAACCACGTTTAACTGCTCAGAGAACTGTCAAGACAACTTCAACAAACTAGGGGAATTATTGACAACGACACCCATACTGAAAGTAGTAGACCCAGATAATGATTTCACCGTATGTGTTGATGCAAGTAAAGAAGGACTAGGTGGTGTCCTAACTCAGGAAGGACATGCTATTTGTTATGAGTCCCATAAATTAAAAGAACACGAGAAAAATTATGTCACTCATGACTTAGAATTTGCAGCAGTAATACACGACTTAAAGATGTGGTGACACTACATAAAGGACATAAATTTTCATTTATTGATGGACAATAGCAGGGTGAAATATATGTTTAACCAACCAGATCTTAACGCAAGACAAGCAAGGTTGTTAGCCTTCTTGAGCGAATTCGACTTCGAGGTCAGACATATCAAGGGAAAGGAAAATAAAGTAGCAGACGCTTTAAGTAGAAGAGTCCATGGGTTATTTGAGATGAATATCAACAGGGTAGAAAGTGATCTGGAACAAAGAATAAGGATGGTAGGTATTAATGATGAAAACTATACTAAAATAATGATAGAATTACCAAATAGTACCATGAACTTAGATAATCTAGATCTAAGTATTGACAAGAAGGGACTGCTACGATTTAAAAACAGACTTTACATAACAGATTCAACAGAGTTAAAATTAACAGTCTTGGAAGAAGTGCATAAAAAACCGTATTCTGGCCACCCAGGTTACCAGAAGACGATAAACGCAGTTAGAAATCTATTTTATTTGCCTAACATGAAGGGCGAAACAACAGAATACTTGGCTAGGTGCCAAGATTATCAGCAGGTTAAGGCCAAGCACCAACATCCAGCCGACCTATTACAGCCATTACCAGTACCAGAATGGAAATGGGAGACTATATCGCTCGACTTTATAACAAGTTTTCCTAAAACTCAGAAACAAAATGATTCTATCAAGGTCGTAATCAACAAACTCAGTAAGTCTACACACTTTATTCCTATAAAGTCTACTTTTAAAGTTATAAACATTGCTGAAATATTTATGAAATAAATTTTTAGACTGCATGATATTCCTAAAATGGTGATTTCAGATAGAAACGTAAAATTCACATCCTCCTTTTGGAAGGAATTGTTTGCAGGGATAAATACCAATTTGAATTTCAGTGCGAGTTATCATCCAAAAACGAATGGGAAAACCGAAAGGACAAATCAAATCATAGAGGATATGCTTCGCATGTACGTAAGAATGAAACTGAACAAGTGGGAGGACTATATACACTTGGTAGAATTTGCATATAATAATGGGTACCAAACTTCAGAAAAATTGAGCCCTTTTGAAGTATTGTCTGACAGGAAGTGTATGACTCCAAGTAGTTGGGATAAGCCAACTAATAGACTTATGGTTGGACCAGAGATGCTCCAGGAAATGGAGAACATGGTAAGAAAGGTACAATAAAACTTGAACGAAGCACAAGACAGACAAAAGAGCTATGCAGATCAGAAAAGAAGACACTTAAAGTTTCAAGTGGGAGATCATGTGTACTTGAAATTCAAAGCTTGAAAAAGCTCATTGAAGTTAGGAAACTGTGCCAAGTTGGCACCCAGGTTTTGTGCACCCTTTGAGATACTAGCTCGAATTGGACCTATAGAATATCAACTTGCGCTTCCAGCCAATCTAAGAATTCATAATGTATTTCATGTTTCTATATTGAAAAAGATATGTTCACGACCCTACTCACATGATTGATTGGAACTTGGTACAGGTGGAACCCGAAGGAAAAATTCTAGGTGGAACCCCTACGCATTCTAGACCGGAGAGAAATAACACTTCGGAACAGAGTCGTCGCTCAGGTAAAGGTGCAATGGAAGAACTTTAGTCCTGAGGAGGCCACTTGGGAATTGGAGGGAGATTTGCGGAAATCTCATCCAATTTTGTTCCAAGAAAGGAACAAACACTAAGGACAATTTTTTATTGAAGGGGGAAAGGATGTGACATCCCCCAAAATAAAATATTTTGGAAATTTAAATTTCTGGGAAATTTATTCCGTTTTTGGTAAATTCGAATTTGGAATTTTTTTTCCATATATGACAATTCTGAATTTTGAATTTGTTAATTGTAATAAATTATTATGACTGTTGGGCAGAGATCTGATTTGACCCAACTAACTATTTGACAATGACACTTGTTTAAAAACATAATATTTTATATTCATTGTAGGAAGACAAATGGAACAACCATGTTAAAAGTAGTTGACCATGACTCCATGAGGGGGGAACATGTTGGAACTACGCCTGAGCTGATTTTTACAAGTGCCAAATTACTGATTTGGTCATTGGCAGCCCCTGAAAATCACGGATTTAGGAAGCTGTGAAAATTCCAAAGGAAGGGAAAAGACCTAGGGAAGTTACAAATAAGCATATGTGAGGAGGCATGACAATGCTAAGTATGTTGGGAAAGAGTCTATTGATTTTTTTTTTTCACTTGTTGTTATGAACATTGGAAGGGTTTGAGGAAAGGGGAAAAGTGGTTGAACTAAAGGACAGTGTTGTAGAGGGATTTCCATGTTCTCCCTTATGGATTCATGGTCAGGCTATGGGGTGAATCGGGCAAGTAATTGTGGCTGCTCAGTTCTACGGTTGGGAGGAACATGGTTGTTCCCTTCATTTTCTCCGCGAGTTTAGTTCAGATATGATACTCTAAACTCTATCTGTCTGAATGATTTTATATTGGATGCACTGTACATGTTATAGCTAAACAGAAATGAGTTATAGTATTTGTTTTAATGATTGTATAATTGTTGTATGTATTTTTCTATATCTAAATATTCAGTATTTTGCCTCTGTTGGACGAGTTGGTTATTGATATAGTGGGATCTTTAAAGCTGGTATGCATGCAATAACCTAGACAAAGGCTGATCGAATCCATGAATTATATTGTCCCCTTAACTATTGAATAGTTATACATAAAATATGGAATCATCCCTTAAGGAATCCACTACTATGGAATTTAGAACCTGTATGTAAATAAAAACATATGATTTCCTCATCGAATTCAGTAAATAGACTATAGGATTTAATTGTGGAATTATTTCCGGAAATCAAACTTTAAATAGAATCGAATATGTATTAATGAACGAATAGAACTATTATATGCATATGTATATTTCATTCTGTAATTCAATTAAAAAAAAAAGGAAATAAAATTCACATATACAGTCGAGAATGATGAAGCATATGGGAATGAACATAATCCAAGGAGTAAGATTACCCTAAACTGAACGATATAATCATGCTAGGATCATACTATAGGAAAGCGAATCAATGATTTCGTTGATACATCATCAATGTTTTGACACCTCTTACATATGTTGTGCGCAGAGAGAAAACAAGAATTTTATGGCTGTGGCATTACCATTTAGAACATCTATCAAACAATCGCTTCGTATTTTACAGAAAGATATTTAAAAAAAAAAAAAAATCAGAGTAATGCAATCGATTTGAAGGATACAATCTATCGAAAGGACAAAAAATCTACAAAATAAACGCAGAGATTTGGAGTGTGAAACCCCACCTCCGAATGATCCCCTTTGGTGTAAATTCCAAATAAACAATTTCGATAACGAGAGACAAATCTTACAGAGATTAATATAGTCAAGAAAAGATGGCTATTATAACTGTTTAAATATTTCCGAACACTTACAATTACAGAAGTAATGTACAGGACACCGAAAGTAAGCTATTTCCAAATAGAAATAATATCCCTCCCCTTCCAAGCTTAACTTATTTAAGAGTTTTCCCAACAACAAACAAAAACTTAGATCTGTTTTCGCTAAATTCTAGCTTTAGAATATCATTCATCTCCTACCACATGCTCAACTGTATATATATCCTTAATTGGAACTTTAACAAAAAAAAAACGGTATTAACCCTGAGATATCTGGTAGAGGAAATCGGTGCATGAGTAAGGTTACTCTTAACAACAGAAAGCTACGAATAGAATCATGACCTCCATGTCGTGATTTTAGAAACAAGTTGAAGAGTCATATTTTGGAACACGAGTACCTTTTTCATGATGAGTAGAGGCCGATACCTGCACTGTGAAGTGGGCACACCTACATTTGACCATCACTGAAAACATTAGTAAAATTACATAGTAGAACCTTAAATTATAAACTCGAAAGGGTAGATTGATAACCATAGCGTTGTTGGACTACTTAACTTAGGGGGCCAAAACGTCACACCCTCAAATTGTCATGCTTTGCTTTGTAATCAACCCTGGCTGAGGGGAGAATGGTCCTGGAGCTCCTGGTGGGTACCCTCGCAACAAGCAGAGTCCCACCATTAATACAAAGAAAAACCCTTTTTGCATAATCAAATAATTACTTTGAAAAATAGCTTTGTGAATTCAAGAGATAAATCATTTGATAAAAACCCTTCACAAACAAAATGAAGAATGTAAAGAATGGTATCATACACATAGCCAATAGGAGTCCTCGTGGAAAGTAACCTAACTCAGCAAGAGATAAATTACCGGTAGACCACTACCTTACTACAAATGATGTGCATAGTCAGAGAGGAGAAATATATACGTTAAGAATCCAGATTGACCCTTTAATTTCCTGGAGCACGACGAAGGTATAAACTATTCGGAACTACTCTGAGTTACTCCCAAGTACAGTTGCTAGTTATAGGGTAAACAAAAGATTGAACCGGTAATAAACCCACGAGACACAAACAGTGAACACGAAATATAAGCTTAGGTTCACAGAGGTAAAGATTTGTGACGCATGGATACAACAAGAAACCTCTTCTACAATCATTACTAAAATAAAAGGAGAAACGCGTAGGCTCTAAAACATGACTATTGGAAGTAAAGAGGGTCTACAAATCCACAATAAAGCTTACAGGAAGAAAAATATTTCTCGGTGTCAACCAAAACAACAAACTCTGTTTCGATCTTGAAATATGGCAGTCCCCTAAAAGAACTTACCAGGTAGTGGGATATTGCCATCGACTTCACCAAAGGTTTCTCGCACAGGCAGTAGCGTTTCCCTGTGGAAGAATGCATAATACAAAACCCTCTCCTTCAGAGGCACAAGGGCGGAAATGAGACCGCCAAAACCTAAGAGGGACGAGTACCACTCTTTACAGCAGAGGAGGTATAATCCTTACACTAGGGAAAAGCTGGCGCATTAGGATTGGGAGGAACAGGAGGAAGAGTCATCGAAACTGAGGTTATTAGGATCCTAATTAATTTAAGGACAGAGCCTTAAACTCCTCCTGATAGGTACATCCACCTCCCTTAATGCGGAAGATATGAAGTTAAACAACAATAAAACCATGACTGTCCAATGAAACTAGTCGGCCGCCAAACTTTTGTTTTGAAGTTATCTTTTCGTTACTCCAACAAGTGGAGGGGAGTTAGTTAGTTCAGTTGTGCAAAAAATGATACGGATTTGATCGGGTTCAATTCGTTTTCGTAGAGACAAGTTGTAATATAACTAAAAATGAAACCATCAAAGGAAAACACTTTGAAACCACTCCTAAACCATTCATTAATCTCCTTAAACCCTTACCTATCACATACTACAATCAGGACGTGAAGTCTAATGTTGACACAGTTAGGTAAGCGTATAAGCAATTAACTGCAGGGGACATAAATTTATGCGCAAAAATCCAATAGCCCGATTCTATTAAAACAAGGGGACTGAAATTCCAATCCTAGCGTATAGGTACATACGGGTATTGTATTGAAGTCTTTATAATAAAGTAAGAATTAGAAAATACTTGTATTCAATGGAAACCTCTCTTAAGTGTTAAATATATTGTACCCTCAATAGTATGACCGTACACTGCCAACTGTACTAGACAATTGTACTTTCTATTTTTGTCTTGCTTGAGCATATATAGCTCAACCGTCTTACATTGTAACTATCTTCTGATTTCTGTATTTCTATATACATTTTGAATATACTGTTCTATTCTCTTCTCTCTGCATTTCTCTTTGCTCCACAATTTATCATGGTATCATAGCTTCAGCAGTAAGCCTCTTCACACAGTTGGGAGAGCAATACGATCCTCACAGCGCAGAGCTTACACGCATCTTGAGAGCACGCGACACAATTTTTTTCACAAGGCTTGGAAAGCTGTCTGCAATACTCTTTAAAGATCACCGTAAGAAGCTTGCAGAGGAAGCAGAGCGTACAACGCTCGAAAGATCCTGGACGAAGAGAACGCAGAAGAAGAAACCCTAAAGATTTTTGTAATCTTTTCAAGAATCGTCAAAGATTGTCGAAGAAAAGCCGGAGGAGGCGAGAAATTTTAAAGAACTCGAAAATTTCCCTCACAACTGTTAAAGATTGAAGCACAGAACGAAGAATTCGTGAAATTCTTTCAAATCTTTGAAAGATTCACGAATCTTTTCTTCCGCAGGAGAAAATTCTGTTAAATTCGGGAAAGATCGCGTCAAACACGCAAAGAACAGCCATTAAGGCTGCAAAGATTCATCTTGTGAACAGATCCAAGGCGGGAAACCAGTCCAGAAGGGTAGAAGGAGAGCACGGAAAAGGCGAACTCATTTCAGCCGTCAGATCTTGCGCAAAGGACCGACAGCCGTTGGATCAGCGAGAAGGTGCACGAGGTTTAGTCCTCTGCAGTGCACAGGAGTGATTTCGACTTGTGAAGTCGCGAAATCCCGATCAGATCTCAGTCGTCCATCTCTCCTGGACACGTGGCAAACATCGTAGCGCCCGTTGGCATTTCAACATTTCGGAATTCGGGGTTTCAAGTTGTCAAAGAAATTTGACACCGCAACTCATGAAATCGCGATACGCGAAATCCCGATCCAATCTCAGCCGTCCATTTTGACCAGACACATGGCGGACATCGAAGCCACCGTCAGCGCATCGACATTCGGAGTTTCAAGTTGACAACAATTCAGAGCATCACAAGTCGCGATATCCCGAGGAGGAATCAGGACCGTCAATCTTTCAAGGACGCGTGGCGCAAATCCGGGGACTCGGAAAAAGTCCCGAAGAGGAAAGGGCCATCGGCATATCGGGATTCGGGAAATCGCGAAACCTGAGAACGAGTGTTCGGGTTTCTTTCTAGTGAAATCCCCGATGCAAATCTAGCCGTCCATCTGTTCAGGACGCGTGGCAGAGATCGAGGCTTTCGGGAAAAGTCTTGATAAGCGACTTCATCGTTTTTTCGGGATTCGGCATTTCGCGGATCCTGGAGACAAGAGGTCTGGGACATAACCTATCGAGAAATCGCGAGGAGAGATCACGACCGTCCATCTGTTGAGGACGCGTGTCTCAGATCGGAGCCATCGGGAAAAGTCCCGATAGGACAGCGCCATTGGAAAATCGGCAATCGCGGATTCGAGGAGTCAGAAACACTCGACATCATAACTCGTGAAATCTCGATTCGTGAAATCCCGATTCACGAAATCCCGATAAGATATGGACCGTCCAATCACCAGCAGATCTGGACCGTTGAAAAGTCCAAAGGCAAATCTTTCGCGTTTCGGCATTTTGAAAGACAAGAGAATGGGAAAATCTCGTAGCACCTTAACATTAAAGCACATGGTCACATTGCAAGGAGACCAAAGGCCATCTAAAGCCCGATAAGCTCCCATCGACCATCGGCGAATCGACAATCTCTGAGATTGGAGGTAAATACGAATTTTTCCCTCTATTTTTTTTTCAGCATTTTATTTTTAAATGGCGTCGACCAACAATCTCGGCCCGACTCAGGGTTCGATTCTTCTGGGAAAGAATTACGAATTTTGGTCTCTTCGAATGAGGTCGTTCCTGCAAGCACAAGAATGCTGGGAACCAGTGGATCTTGGCTATGTAGAACCAGATCCAGCCACCCTCACTGCCATGACAAATGCCCAGAGAATTGCTCAGGCAACTCTGAGGACCAAGGAAAACAAAAAAAAATTCTGGATATAGAATTCTGTGGATGATTCGATTTTTTCGAAAATCACAGGCGCTGGTACTTCCAAATAGGCCTGGGACATCCTCAAAATGTCCTGCCAAGGAAATGACAGGGTAAAAACAGTTAAACTACAGTCCTTGTGGACACAATTCGAGACTCTCAGAATGACAGAGTCCGAAACTGTAGATCAGTTCATGACCAGAGTCATGGGCATCGTGAACCAGATCAGATTGATTGGTGAAACGATCACTGATCAACGAATAGTTGAGAAAATTCTCAGAAGTTTACCCAAGAAATTTCAAATGGTTGTAACAGCCATCCTTGAATCCAAGGATTTGTCAAGATTCTCAACAGATGAACTAATTGGTTCTCTGGTGACACATGAGACAAGACTACATCTCACAGATGAGTCAATCTCAAATGCCTTCCAATCTCAATTCTCA
>ML777873.1:1081809-1099767 GCA_009831015.1 Picea engelmannii
CAGATTCATGGAATCACCCAAGGATTCACACTGGAAAATGGCAAAACGAATTTTGAGATATGTAGCAGGAACACTACATTTTGGTTTATGGTACACTAAATCTGATTGTAATCGACTTTCTGGTTACACAGATAGTGACTTTGCAGGCAGCCTGGATGACAGGAAAAGCACATCAGGCTATGTTTTTCAACTGGGCACTAACCTGATTTCATGGGCATCGAAGAAGCAACCAATTGTATCAATATCTTCTGCAGAGGCAGAGTATGTTGCAGCTACCTCAGCTTCTTGTCAAGTCGTCTGGCTCAGAAGATTATTGAAAGACATGTCACAAACAGAAAAGGATCCAACTCCTATCTTTTGTGACAACACATCAGCAATTGCATTATCCAAGAACCATGTGTTTCACAAGAAAAGTAAACACATTGACACTCGGTTTCATTTTATACGCGAGCTAGTCACTAATGGTGACATTGCACTACAATTTTGTGGTTCTAGAGATCAACTTGCTGATATTTTCACCAAGCCACTAGGAAAGTCAGTTTTTGACTTCCAGAGACAGCACTTAGGCATAGTCAGTGCTGCTGATTGTAACTGTTGAGTCTAAGAGGGAGTGTTAAATATATTATACCCTCAACAGTATGACCGTACACTGCCAGCTGTACTGGATAGTTGTACTTTCTACTTTTGTCTTGCTTGAGCATATATAGCTCAACCGTCTTACATTGTAACTATCTTCTGAGTTCTGTATTTCTATATACATTTTGAATATACTGTTCTATTCTCTTCTCTCTGCATTTCTGTTTGCTCCACAATTTATCATTAAGAGTATTAAGCTAGTATGTTATAAGGTTATGCATATTAAGCTAGTATGTTATAAGGTTATGCAAAGCAAAAACCAAATGCAAGTACCCACCTTACCAGTGGATGAATCAAAGTTAAATGGTAAATATTGTATCACAGATTTTTTTTATTTTTTTTTATATGTTAAATTTGAGGTCCATTACACTACAGCTTTGTTTTAAATTTGCTCATTGGGATCCTCGTTTTTATAAAATTTCTGTTGAAATCCCAACCTCTATATGTGCTCATACTAGAGCATTTCTAATATTAGTTTTTTGCACTGTTTCTGGAATTCCATAGAGCATTTAAAATATTAGATTTTTGCACTGTTTCTGGAATTCCTTGGAGCATTTCAAATATTAGTTTTTTGCACTGTTTCTGGAATTCCTTGGAGCATTTCAAATATTAGGTTTTTGCACTGTTTCTGGAATTCCTTGGAGTCTCAAAGGATAATTTAGGGCTAGTGTTTATCCACACCACTATTTATCTACTGTTATATTGATTTCTGATCCCTCCATCTTCGGTTATAGTGCATTTGATAAGTTGGGCCTTTGCTTTTATGAGTTAGGTCCCCTTTATCTTGACACATTATTATTTTCGTTATTATTGAAAGGTTAGTAGAACATACCTAAGTGCGCCATTCTTGTGATTCTGTAAGCTTTGTCTTTGAAGTTATTGTGCCTATGTAGACCTAATAATAATATGGCTAGTAAATCAGTCTCCTCATCCTCTGGAAGGCATTCTTCCAGCAATACTGCAACAAACTGGACTTCCCAGCAAAACAAAGTATTTGAGAAGGCCTTATTTATTTATGACAAAGACACGCCTGACCGTTGGCATAATGTGGCTTCTATGGTTGGTGGGAAAACTCCACAGGAAGTCAAAAAACATTATGAGATTCTCTTAGAGGACTTCAATTGCATTGAGGCAGGCCAGGTGCCTTTCCCCAACTACAAGTCTTCGAGCGCTAATAGTGGGTAGAGGTCTGGAGCGAGCCGTTGTAATTCTGAGAAATGGGTACAAGACCAGCACAGGCATCTCTGAAAAAATCTCAGTTCTTTGCAAGTATGTTGTAATTTTTTTTATTATAAAACATAACCATGGTCTAAAGTAGACTTCCTAGTTTGCATTCAAACCTCTCAAGATTTTCTGTTTTGGTTTTGAAGTCATTGATCTCTCTTGGCCTGTGACTGATCTGTTAAGTATCATTATTTTACAAGTTACTGCTTCACTAATAGAGTGTAATTCGATATTTTCTTTCTATTTTTGAAAAGGATTTACCATTACGATAATCCCTGGAAATATTTTACTAGCTTTTGGCAGACATTTTTAGTGTAGATCTCGACCACCTTCATGTCAATCTTTTGGAATCTCTTCCGAATTACGATATTGCTGAGCGTTATTCTCTCTGGAATGATGCATATATTGCACAATGCATCTTTTAACTCAGCGCAATTCTCTTTTCACCCAATCTCTGACACTGTGACAAGTATGCTGAGAATTTGATTTTCTTTAATAGTATCTTTATACTTTTTATACTCTCTAGGGTTTTATAGTGGGAACTGGGAATCCTCACAGTGGCTCTGGTGTGAAGTTTCAATGAAAAGTACCAACTCCCCCAATACCTATAAGTTTTGTATTTTGATAAATACAATGAGAGACTTTTATGTATAGGTTTGCTATTTCCGCCTTATTCTTTTCAGTTAAGATGGGCCCGTAAAAATAATTCCTTTGAGAATGTAACGTAAAATGGATTAATGATTAGATGCTCATATTTAATATTTTATGAAAAAAGGGTTGGATTTTTACATTTGGACATATTTTTCAAAGCATTTAAAAAAAACAAATTATATTTTTTTAGGTATGTTGTTATGAATCATTGAACTAATTCAATTTTTTTTTTGGTGTGCGCAGGAGTAGTTTTATGTGTATGAAGTTGCAATGAACTTCTTTTACATGAAGCTTTGTTTTTTATATACATGGAGTCAGCATTATAGATGGGTAATATTCGAAAAAAATGTATATATAGTAATAATTTAATTTTAAGAAGATGTTTTAGTTAGATATTAAATTAATGTATTATGTCTTGTGTTTAAGAGATAAGGGATTCCGTTTATGTAGTAATTTCAGTGCTTAACTTGTAAAGGGTGTACTTAGCCTTTGATCTTCCCTACTCCAAATTAAACTTTGTAAAATTTTCAAATTTAAATATAAGTATTTTCATATTTGTAAGCATAGGTTTTTTTTTTTTTTTTAATAATATCTAATAGTATCATTTATAAAACTCCACCATGACACATGATGCACTTGTAAAACTTCATTTTAAGAAAATCAAATATATTAAATGTATAATTTTCAATATTTCTCTAAAGATAATATACTTATAATAATCTAATTTTTAACATTCTTTATACTTTTACAACTTAACATGAATGATGAATAACTAATACAATAAATGTGATCAACTCAATACAAATTAAACACATCACAAACCAAATATAGCTAAAGCATCACAAGAAATGCATTACATTTATAAATTGCAAGTAATATATTTTGAAACAATGAAATGCATACTGTATCCACTACACCATCACTATATCTTGAGCATAAAGCATTAATGTTTTCCATACCAACACACATTTAAGGTTCAACAAGCAGCTCCCATAATCGCTAGTTGTTGGAATGTTTGGGCTGACCCGGGTTCTACTTTAGGTTTCCAACAAAACCCTGCAAACCATCAAACCTTTTGGAGACCAGAAGGTAACATTATGCAGAAAGTGCACAATGAAGTCTCACCTGAGATGGATTATGGGAGACTACAAGACCCAGATGTATGCAATCATGGAAGGGACGCTACTGTGGGGATGTTAGACATTATTTTTTCTTCAACATGCATCAGATCTAACATTGTAACACATCATTATATCCATATATTTCAAATTGCATACATTAAGATTCATTCTTTAGTAAATGTGAGAACTATTCTAGTGTGCACTGCATTTTACTACTAATAGATCTATTCATTCATCATAAAATATTGCAAGACATAAAAGAAACATTCTACATAGTGACACAATGATTTATCATGGTTCACCCCCCTTGGGATACGTCCACAAAGATCTACCATTCTTTGCTTCTTTATTATTCTTCATCAAGTTTATGCATTGCATGCATTAGAACTGATATGTGGTGAAGTGCACATGAGGATGACAAGGTCGCACCAAACTCCACAACTTGTGACCTTACCCTCTATTAAAATGCATGAATCTGTCTCAAAAACTGACTCAATATTAGCTCCACAACTCTCAACCAAAACTAACCACTCATGAATCATCAAAGACTAACTAACTATAAAAAACTCGTCCACTACTCCACTCTCCAAATACTAATTAGAAAAAAATCTTCCACTACTCAACTCTCCCAAGACTAACTATCAAAAAATATTCCACTACTCAACTTCCCAAAGACTAACTAGATCTCCTCAGATCTTATAATACATATTTATAATAAAAAAATGGGTTAAAACCCATTACAATAATGACCAGAACCATAAACCTAAGTGGATTAGGTTTTTCCACATTTTAACTTCCTGCGCATGGTTGATCCAGAACCTTCTTCCTTCTTTTGACATTCTTGCTTTCACGGCATTGCTTTTCCCTGTTTTTCGGCACACTGCTTTTCCCTATTTTTTGGTGCATTGCTTTACCTTGTTTTTTGGCATGTGCTCCATTTTTTATCCAATTTCTAACTGACCTCAAAAATTGTTGCAAATTTATCCAAAATCAAGTCCTACGCCAATAGGCCCCCAACACTCACTTGTGGCCGGTCTTGAGCCACTTTAGGCAGTCTTTACTTCTTGCACTGACTTCTCCAGTGCCTAGAACTTGTTTGAAATTTCTTCAACTCGAGTTTTTACTTGTGCACTCTTCTCTACAACAGACTCAATAGTCTGCGCAGTGATATGCTCCTTCAACAATTTTTCACTTTCCAGGCCAACCTATTCAATCTGACCCTTAGATGCATCAATCTCTGTCAACATTTTTTCTACACCTTATTGTAGTGGTTCCAACTATGCATGTTTTCTTTTCTCCTTGAACAATGTTCAATTATGCCTACAAGTTATTTATTTTTTGCGTACTCCTCAATATGTCTGAGATTGTCATTGTTTTCTATTTTTTATTTAATTATTGTACTACAGTGTTTACGTCTCCTTCCTTCTTGTCTAACTCCTGTATTTTTCCAACCTCGTGGAGATTATTCCATAATTACACACTCCTATCATATAGCTCTATGATTCCTTGAATTATTTGCACAATTCTCTCTATATGAACTCTCACCTCCTGCTCCCTTTATGTTCTAACCTCCGATGGAGTGCTTGGTGATATGAGTTCTGTTAATTTTGTGATATGGTTCCTATAATTCTCCATGGCTTGCACAATTTTCTCAATCTTCTCTTTTGTTGGTAAATTCTCTTCTTGAACGATGTCTGTAATAGTTTTGAAAAATTCTTATACCCATTGCTCTATCCTACCAGTGGGCTTCTTTGCATCATCCCTCTCAACATGTACTTGATTAATTGACATCTTATGTGTCTTACTTAATTCGTTGGCCAGTTGTAAACTTGTCGCATCTGCTCAGGCCATCGATTGAATATTCTACGCGACACTGACTTGAAGTTTATACAATGCCTTCATTGGAACCTTGGGAAGTGCCAAGTCCAAGTCATCTATGTCCTTCAATTTCTTCTACGATATCTCCTCATCAACCTGCATCATGTCCTAAGTGATACAAAAAATTTCATTCCCCAACAGTATTCTCTTGACCATCTCCTATGTTGGAACTATCTTTTCCTGAGCAATATGTTGTTGCGCCTGTTGTTTTTGTTGCATCGTAGTAAGTTGTATTTGTTCCAGTGTATCCTTAACCTTTGTCAATTTCTTAATTATCTCTTCTCTTTGCTTCTCAACATCGTACCACACCTCTGTTGTGTGGTCCTCACTTTCTCCATGACTAACTCAACATCATCTTCTGTCAATGTGAGTTCAGGAACTCTCTTATGAATCTTCATCTTCTTGCGATGTCCTGCTTCCTATAATATTGTCCTCTTCATGGGAAGTGTCTTTGTTTACAGAGAGCAATCTAGCCAATAAATATGGAGTCTGTTGCGGGAATACGAGGATTTGTTCCCAAAGAATTTCTCAGAGTTGAAGGGAATCAAAGGAGTTATGGGAGAAATGAAAATTGAATTTAAACTAGGATCCAATCTTGTGAGGCATAGACCACACCGTCTTAACCCTAGAGTCAAAGAGAAGGTTAAGAAGGAGATAGATAAGATGTTGTAAGAAGGAATCATTTTTGGCATAGAAGAAGAAGAATGGGTCAACCCAATAATTATTCAAAGAAAGAAAGGCACATAGGATATCAGGGTCTGTGTAGACTATAGAAGCCTTAACTCTGCCTGTGTACATGACCCTTTCCCAACAACTTTTACTGATGAGGTGCTAGAACAGGTTGCAGGGAAGGAGGCATATTCATTCATAGATGGATTTTCAAGGTACCACCAAGTCAGGATCGCCGAAGAAGACAAAACGAAGACCACATTCATAACAAAATGGTGATTTTTAGCATACAATGTGATGTCATTTGGCTTAAAGAATGCCCCTGCAGTTTTCTCCAGGATTGTAATAGCAGCCTTTAGAGAGTTTATTCACAAGTTTATAAAAGTTTATATGGATGATTGGACGATATATAGTTTTCTGAAGGAACATGTAGCGCTATTATGACTAATGTTTGACAAATGTAGAGAACTGCAGATCTCATTGAATCTCAGAAAGTGTATTTTCTGTGTACCACATGGGAATTTGTTGGGACACATAGTCTTTTGAGAAGGAGTATTGGTAGACCCATACAAACTTGCGGTCATTGTGAATATGCCACCACCTACGAATGCAAAGAAGTTGTGCTCTACGCTGGGACACATAGGGTACTATTGCAGGTTTACTAGAAGATATGTGTACATTACTGCACCTCTGGAAAACCTACTGAAAAAGGCTGAAATGTTCCAATGGAATCCAGAATGTGATAAATCATTTGAGATAGTCGAGGAGAATCTTAGCACAACACCGATCCTGATATTCCCAAACTAGGAAAATGAATTTCATGTCCATGTAGATGCTTCAGGAATTGCCTTAGGATCTATCTTAGCGCAACCTGGAGATGGAGCCATGGATCATCCTACCTACTTTGTGAGACAGAAGTTGACGCAAGCAGATCGCAACTACACAATGATGGAAAGGGAGGGTTTAGCCATGATTTATGCTTTGCAGAAATTTAGACATTATTTGTTAGGATCTCATTTCAAATTCTTTACTGATCATTCTGCATTGAAATATCTAGTTAACAAAATTGTGTTGGAAGGGAGAATTTGTAGATGGTTGTTGTTATTTCAGGAATTTTCTTTTCAAGTTATTGTTAATCCTAGAAGATGTAACGTGGGACCTGATCACATGTCTAGATTAGAGTCAGGGGAAAGTGGCAGAGCAGTTGATGATCAACTCCTAGATGCAAACTTGTTCCTGGTTGAGGCCATACCAGAGTACATGGAGGACATAGAAGTCTTCTTAAGTGCAGGGGCCTTCCCAGAAACATATTTCGCAACCCAAAAATTCCACATGGTTGTTAGAGAATGAGATTACTAGTTGATCATTGGACAATTGTATAAACTGGGACTAGATATTATCCTCAGAAGATGCATGTTGGACCATGAAAGATGAGATATACTCTGGGAATGCCACAACGGAGTTGCGGGAGGTCACGTAGGAGGAAAGGTCACTACAGAGAAATTTCTACAAGATGGACTGTGGTGGGAAATGATCTTCAAGGATGCAAAGGCATACACTAGATCATGTGATGTTTTTCAAACAGTGGGTAAGTCTTCATGACGAGATGAATTACCACTGCAACTAGTTCGAGCTCTACATCCATTTGAGAAATGGTAAGTTGAATTCATTGGACCAATCAACCCCACAACTAAGCATTCAAAGGATAGATACATCATCACCGCAATTGACTACCTTACACGTTGGGCTGAGGCAACAACTGTTCAAGACTGTTTGACCGATACTGCTACCAGGTTCATTTTTGAGAATATTATCACTCGATTTGGATATACTAGGATCCTAACCGGTGATTAGGGTGCCCATTTCATTAGTAGCACTATAGAAAATCTTACATCAGAGTTCCTTATCCAACATCACAAAAGCATCCCCTATCAACTGTATGCCAATGGAAGAGTAGAAGCATTCAACAAGATCCTAGAGAGAGGGTTAACAAAGGTCTGTTGTGAAAATTGGGAAGACTGGGATGACAGAGTTCTAGTGGTACTGTGGGCTTATAGGACAACCACATAGAAAATCCACAAGTACACACTGTTCCAGCTAGTTTATCAGAAAGAGACAGTGGCGCCTTTAGAATTCATCACTCAAAGTTTGTACATTGCACAGATAGCACATATGTCAGAGGAGGAATCAATTGCACAGATACTTATGGAGTTACAAGAACTCGAGGGTACCAGGTTTCTAGCAGACTTCCACCAGTTAGTTGAAAAATAAAGACAAAAAACTTGGACACAATAATACTAAAGTATTTATGCAAGGAGACAAGGTTCTAATCTACGATAGTTGGTACTGAAAGCATCCTAGCAAGTTGCGCATGCATTGGTTGGGACCATTTATAATTTCAGAGATACGACCCTCAGGAGCAGTCAAACTCGAGTAACTGGATGGTATGTTGCGGCAAGGATGGGTGAAAAATACTCACCTAAAACCCTATATGTCTCAAAACTGAGAAAAAGGATTGTTTCTCTAGTTCGAAGGAGCATGTATAATAGTTAGATTTGATTTTATTTTGAATTTTTTTTAAATTCAGTCAATAAGGTCAATGTGCGCAGTGTTGCGCCATGACACATAGTTCATTTTTTGTTTAAATATTGTTTGATACAAAACTAATGACTATGCAACGTAGGATCTGAAGCGTAAAAGAAACCATTAATGGCAATCATTAATATGATGGGGACCCCCTTTGTGGTCGGAGGGAGAACGAATTCAAATATGATCTGAGTGCATGTGCTACACAAACCTGGTCTAGTCACAACCTTTATTTCCATTACAGTACCTTGTCTAAATTCAGTTAAGATATAAAGCCATGATAAGAAAATATGCCATCGAAATTTGTGCCGGGATTCCCACCCATCAAACAGAAAGGTTTGAAACTGGCCATGTCCCTACCTAACTTGCACAATTAAATACCAGGATCGATCGATAGGAGTTAACCAGTTAACCCATCCCATCGAACAAATCAGATCCAAGTTGCATCCATATAGTCTTGATGAACAACAGTTATTGCTAAAATTTCCCGCTAAGCCAAGTATAAGGCTCTGAGAAATCACATGAGAATGCATCATTTTCAAAGATCACAGAAATTTCCTAATTCTGTAGAGCGAGCCAGCCTATGAAATTGTGAAACCCGTAGTCATGACCCTAGTCCTTAGCTCACCACATAAGTCATGATAACTTAGAATCCACAATGTCGAGAGCCATAGGAAGCATATGCAAGAAATGTGTAGGAGATACCAGAGGTTCAGAACGAGCCATTATCAACACTCGGGAAAAGCATGACATCAACGCAAGAACAGTTGGAGCGGGTTCTCTAGAACCCTCAGTAATGCATAGAGTTGATGCAACTATGCATATCCACAACAGAGGTTCTAACTCTCTTTCCCTTAGCGCTAAGGTTGAGTATTGCGCTAGGACCATCAACAGAGGAGGAGGTAGAGACCTACTCGGAGCATTCAACGACCATTGGACTTCCACTGCAGACACGAGCACCTAGAGATGAAAACCCTTCATATGTTGACCTAGTATAGTGGCCAACGATGCACTTATTTGGACTGATCAGAGCATCAACTAATCAACTGGAGCAAAGGCTCCATCAGGCTGAGAGTTCTACCGAGGTCACAAGGGAGGAATCGTTTCTTGCGCAAGCATGCAGGACACAAGAAGCGCATGAAAAAATCTAGGTTGAGTGCAGACTGGAAAGAGTGCAGGAAAGGCTTGTCGAAGCCTGGCCTGAGATTCATAAGGTTGCACTCGAACTTCCTAAATCCAATGATGTAGGCGATCCAAAGAATCAGATTGAGCTACTCCAAGGAGCATGGACACAACTTGCCATTCTCACTAAGAATCTAAAAGTACATTTGTGAGGAACTCAACAAGAAGCAGAGAAACAACCTCAGAAGTTGTAGGAGAAGATGCAGAATATAGTACTAAAAGGAAGCAATGCCCAAGAAACACTACACAAGTACAGAATGGAATGCACAAAGATCTTTACGGAAGTCAGCGATTGGATGGGAATCATTGCTAGATGCAACCAGGTCTTGGAGGATGTGCACACTAAGATCCAGGTGTTGAATCTAGAAGTTGCGGCCACGATGGATCTGTTGGAGAAATATCATAAGTTCTATTGGATCCAACAGGTGGACAATGAACAAAATTCTCTCTTTGAGGCATATTCCATAGCAAAGAAAGAGTTGCGCGACTTCTGACTTGTCATTCAAACAATGTACATGCATTGCATCAAGTTGATGCAATAACATATTTCGAGTGGAACATGTTGGTCACGTCCAAACCAAAGGAGTGTGATACAGAGGAGACCCAAAATTTTGTGGTAGAGGCATCAATCCTTGCCAGGAAGTCGTAGGATAAAGTTTGAAACTTTCAAGGAGTGAGGGAGCGAGCCTTAGATTTAGTCCCATAATTGAGCCCTTCATTTGAAGAGGAAAAAGAGGAGAAAGAACAATCAAAAGAGAAGAAGGAAGAAGAAAAGGAGGACAAGGTAAAACAACATTTTCTCCTGGAAGCTACGAAAGAGACAAGTACTTGACTCAAGGGAGAGTCAAGGATTTTGGTCAGATCTTGTTGGGGCCTTCATTTTTGGGATAAGGAATCATGCAATTTTTGACTGAGTACGAGTTGCGAAAGATTTAGAAGAAGATGGACAACAGAACAAGGAGAAGCAACAGAAACCAGTAAGAAAAGGACAACGCAATCCCAACTAAGCAAAAGTGGTTACAACAGAACATGAAAGCGTGCAAGCCAATATAGAAGACACAACCTATCTTATATGTAGGGAAGAACTTGATTGTAAAAGGGGTTGGTTAGCTATTGGTTCAGTTGAATCATGATTAAGTTCATCCCAATGTTTCCCTCCCTATTATATTGTTGTCAGTTGAGTCAAGTCTATCCTGAGTATGTAATGTAATCGATATACCAGTCTGAGAGCTAGAGCTCTGCGACATGAGTCCAAAGCCAAGAGTTTGTAACAGAACACTACTATCTATTTTTGAGCTTGCAACCGAAGAAAGATTTTGAAGATAATATGAAGGAGGATCTAAATTTTCAAAATATGTTGTGTCTTCGTGTGTTTTACTTATGCATTACAATACTTATTTATGGTTTATACATTCTACATGATGGTTCTATGTTTAATTGCTTGTTCGCAACATAAGTAGGCTCAGTTATTGCACACATTAGTTCATATATGTTTGATAGTTATATGTCTTGCGTAAGATCGAGATTATTTTTGAAGATTCCGTGAATCCTCCTAAGTATTTTCCTTACCCTTCCCTATCTATTTGTCTCAGCAGTGCTTCAGGTGAGACTTCTTCTCTTCAAAGGAGATGAAAATGCCAATGCTCTAGACTACTCGGTACCTTTTGTTGGTAACCTGAGAAGGACCCTGGTATGATCAAACTTTCACCAAAAGGATTGCAAAGCATGTGCCAGCACCTAAGTCTTTCATAACTTATGAAGCTCAAGAAGGATAACGAGATTTAAGTCTCAAAAGGGAAGTTCCTTTTGTTTGGAAGACAAGTGGATGAGATCCCTTCAAGAGGATCCAAGGTCTGTCACGACCGTTGGATTTGGAGAAGGAGAGAAGTTTTTAAATACTTGACTCCTTCAGTCTTTGCGAGTTCAATGAATATTGTTATTCATCGTAAGGGAGACGGATCCTCCGAAGTCTCGGAGCCCAAAGTTAATCTGGTTCATAGATATGAGGATACCCAAGAACTATTCCAACCATCATATCTACAATATATTCAACCTAATGTTGACCGCTTCGGGAGGACAAGGGTGTTGTAACGTCAAAACCCCTGAATTCTGAAGTAGCGAAGTAATGTGGACCATGGATCTATGGATCCTTTAGGACCCCTCTCAGTCATTCGATCAAGGGAATGTGTGTGTCACGTCGAGAGCATGTGGGGATCCACCTGTTGAGTTATGACGTTGCCATGTGTGTGGGACATGTGGCAAGAGATTATAGGGGTCCGTAGTTTTGAAACTATGAAATAATTTGTATGAGAGTCCTCAAAGTGTGAAGACTCTCGAAGTCACAACCAGTGGAGTAAATCCCAATCGTCGATATACATGGGACACATGGCACTAGATCCTTTAGTCCAGAGACTTCGCACTTTGATGGATTTGAGGTGTGGTGTATTGGTAAGATTCAAAGCTCAAAGTGACGAGAGTCATAAATCCAGGATGATTAGGCAATTTGACTGGTCGTCAGATCTAGGCTGTGGTCAGTCTGACATTGACCAAATCTAGAAGAAAAGAGGATTTTTCATCGCAAAAATCCTGAACACTAAATTTATGAATTAATGTGAGTTGTATATTCATAGAAATATGTGGATTCATCCTGACTGTGATATCATAGGGTTTGGAAGGTTGTCAGTATGAGGTGACGGGGCGTGTTGGCATCACGTAGGGGGACGTGGACCCACATTTGATGTGCCACGTGTCACCTTGATTTGTGAAATTCATAGACCCTATATTCCTATTAGAGCATGAAATGTGTCACCCCTAGATGAGGACAGATGTCACCCTTGGCACTTGTCACGTGTCATCCCTAGCACTTACCTGTTTGGTCCAGGTGGTTGAAGCCACATGGAGAGATTTTGAGACTTCGGAGAGAATGTGTGCAGTAATACAAAGGGACGTTCAACATCAAATGTCGAATGTTGAATGTTCAGCGTTGACCGCGAACTGCCATGTGGTCTCCAACTAATAATGCTTAGACAACTTTGGGAGGCCATATCTTGCAAAACAGAGGTCATATTAGATCCTGGTAACAATCGTTAGAAATATACGAGCGAGAAGAAGAGGATGAATACCTCTGAGAGATGATTTGAGATGATTATAGTAAGAAAAATATTGATTCCCCATCACTACTAAGGGTATTCATGGGTCGGGTGTGTTATAGTCTCCATTAAAAAATGGCTTCTTGGTGCCCTCTTGAGGAGCATTCTTCCCTCTTGCTTCAAAATGTGTTTCCTGTACATAGAATTCATCTAGATTTGTAGGGTTAAACTTGAGAATTGTGTGTCTGAAATAGCTATTCAATCCTCCAATGTATTTGAGTAATGTTTCTTGAGAAGATAAATCTATACCCGAAATCAAAGATCTTCTAAATTATTGAGTGTAGCTTTGCACACTTTTCCCTTTAGCTTGCCTAAATTTTTTCCAATCCATGATAGATTTCTACATGTATGGTAATGGATAAAATTACCTTTTAATTGAAACAATAAAATCATTCAAAGAGGATAAAACTTTACCATGCTTCTTCATGTCCTATTGAGTTTTGGCTTCCCACCAAATGAGTGTTGCACTTTCCAATCTAAGAGAAGCAGGCTGAATCTTAGTTTCATCATATTGGATTCTTTGTATCCTACAATACACTTCAATTTGACGAATTAAGTTATACAATTTCTCAACATTTACCTCTCCATTGTACATAGGAAATTCAAACATAATATCAATCTTAAGAAAACAAGTTTGTGGAGGAATTTTACCATGTTATTTTGGATAATTTGGAGGTGGTTATGAAATGGTAGAAGAAGTGGAAAATGGAGGTGAAGGAGTTGGAGTATCATCATTCCCTCCATTTCCTTTTGGAGTCTTATCACCACTATCTTCATTAACTCTTGGAGGATTTGAGCTTTCACCTTGCAACCTTGCATTCCTTTGTTTAAATAAAACTTTCATGATTTATGTCATATCATAAAAGGATTTTATGAAAGTTTCATCTTCTGAAGTAGGAGTTTCATGACTCTCATCATAAGCCATACTTGGTTAATGCCTCCTTGAAGCTTGAGGTGAATGTATGGTTCTCCTTCTTGAAAGTTGAGAACTTGGCTCTACAAGTTGACATTCTCCTCTTGTGAGCTTCAATCTTGCAAGCATCAGAAAACAAAACACTTGCAAACAATGAAACCTTCCAAAACATTTACTTTGATACCAAATTGATGTGAAAATGAAAAAGGTTTGTGTATACAAATTTGCAAGTGGAAAATGTATGTACCTTTAGCAATTGGATCAAGTTTGAAAGAAAATAAACTTAATGAGTTTTTACTTAAAATGAAAAACTTAAAAATTCATAAACAACCATCAAAAGTAAGCACATAACACAATAAAATGATAACGGAGCTCACCCCTCTCTTGGAATACATCTCCTGGTCTAGATTCCAATGGATCATTTTCATTATATGATCAAAGTCTTAAAATCAGTCCTTTGCAATGCTGAAAATTAAAATTGGATGTCTTCAATGGCTCTAGAATATCTAAAAAACCCTAGCTGGGCTCTTCCTACACCTCGTTTGGCCAAAAATTGAGAAAAATACACCTCCTAGAAGTTTTTCCCAATAACTTGTTGTCTCTGCTCGCCAAAACGCACCCATGCATGACTAAACCTGGATCTGTGTGTTTTCCCATGCCTAAACCTGGCATGTGCATTGTTCTGAAATTTGGGTGAAATTGTCGCACCGTTAGGATGTTAGCACCTTTCCCGACAGAAGTTGTGGTCACGTGGCCCCATGTTGTTGAGCGCCAACCTACAAATCTGCACACCTACCAGCTTGACCGTTGGAACCCCATGAAAAATTTCATATAGTATTCATTGTAAAGTGTGATGAAGGGTTGGGGCTAAGCCCCAACCCTTTTTCACCCAGAATGAAACATAATGCAACTTTAAATATAAGTTTGATACATAGAGGTTAAGAAAAAGTGTAGGCAAGATGGTAGCTCGACCTTTGAAAATATTTTGTCCATGCCCACAAAGGTCAGGGATTCGACCCCCACGAAGCACGTAAAAATTTTAACAAATCAACCAAATACGAGATGCCACGTGGTGGCCCTTGGCTGGGCCACATGGCCCCCTTTCCTTCACCACGAAACATGCCACGTGTCGATCAGGGATTGGTCCACATCCACCACTTTCCAACTCAACTTCCAAATAACCTAGCACATCACTTGTCCACATCAGCCTATACGGTCGTATGGTCAGTTGCCACATGGCCTGTACAGACTGTACAGTCAACATTGTTTTTGCTTGTTTGGGAAAACAGATAGAACATGATATCTCTCTTATACAAACTCTATTTGAGTCTGTTCAAGTTACGTTGGGATCGTGAGGATGATATCTACACAATGAATCCGTTTACGAAAAATTTTGAGCACTTTTATTTTTGAGCATTTTTTTTATCCTCTGGATCATCAGTATATCAAATCACTCATTTAGGTGAAGGAAAAAATGTAGAGTTTTCACCTCACCAAGTTTTAATCAAGGATCTTAAAGATTGTCGACATGTTCTTGCAAGTGGAATTGTTGATTATATTACCAGGTTGTACACATTTGACAACTTTGGGTCATCATCTTTTCCATCAGTTTTTCTTTCTCATAGCCATGACTTGAGAAAACTTTGGCATTAGTGGTTTGGTCATATAAACTATCGCTCATTGCAGGAAATATGTATTCAACATATGGTGATTGGGATTTCTCTTTTTTCATGCAAATATGATGTTTTTTCCGGTTGTGATCTTGACAAACATCATCGGGACAATTTTGACAAACGTGCCTCTTGGCAGGCCTCGGGCCCATTTCATCTTATTCACAATGACTTATGTGGTTCACTTACTTCTCCTTTTATAGGTGCAATTATTTCTTAACTTTCATTGATAACTTTTCCAGATGTTCTTGGGTTTACTTCTTAAAACTTAAGAGCAAATTTTTTGACAAGTTTTTGGCCTACAAGGCCCTTGTAGAAAATTAATTTGGACATCAAATTCAAAGGTTAAGAACAAATAATGGAGGAGAATAGGTGAAAAATAATTTTACAATTTACTGCACTACACAAGGAATCCAAATGCAACACATTATTCCATATACACCATAGAAAAATGGTGTAGCTCAGAGAAAGAACCACACATTAAAAGAAGTGTTTAATTGTATGATCGAGTCTAATTGTATGATCCAGTCTAAGGGATTGAGTCTAAAGTATTGGGTGGAAGCCATCAACTGTGAAAATTACATAGTAAATCAAAATACCACAAAGGATCTTAAAAATATAACACCACAAGAATCTTGGACTAAAATTAAACCAGTTGTAAGTTAGTTCCATGTATTTGGCAGTATAGCATGGGCTCACATTCTTGATCAAAAAAGGAAAGAATTGCAGCCTAAAAGTGAGAAGTGTATATTTGTTGGTTATTCTGAAGATGTCAAATGTTACATACTTCTTCCACCACATTATAATGAAATTATTATTATAAGAGATGTTAAATTTGATGAAAATATTTTGGCCTACGAGCCTAATTCGGCAAGTGTTCCCTCTTCAACCTGTGAGCCATATTCAACGCTTGTGCCTTCTTCTATTCATGTTCTAGTTTCTTCTTCAGATGATGACAGTGAGGATGAAAATCCACTCCACCTTCTCACCTTCGTCCATATGAGTCCATTGAACCTAAACCAGCACTAGCACCATCGCTTCCTAGATGGGTCTGTTCAACATGAGAAGAAGTCGATGATATTTTTGGTGATCCTTCAGATCAATGTCGAACACATTCATAGTTCCAACGAGCCTCTTCTCTTTTGTCTTAGGTTTCAGAGAATCATGATCTAGATACATTTGCAGAAGCTTCAAGTCATCCAGATTAGGATACAACAATGAATGAAGAGTATCATTTTGTAATGGAAAATGATACTTGGGATATTGTACCACTTCTAAAAGGAATAAATTTTTTTAGATGTAAACGGTTCTACAGAACTAAGTATGCATCATATGGAAGTGTTGAAAGACACAAGGCTCAGTTAGTTGCAAAAGTATTTTCCCAATTTCAAGGAATTAACTACAATGAAACCTTTTCCCATGTCACCAAAATGAATTCCATCTACCTTGTTCTTGCCCTTGTTGCCTCAAATTAATGGGAGGTCGATCAAATGGATGTTAAATCCTCCTTATTGCATGGGGATTGACATGAAAAAATGTACATGGAACAACCAACTGCCTATGTCCAAAATGACTCTAGCCTTGTTTTATACCTTACGAAATCTCTTTATGGTTTTAAGAAATGTCCCCAAGATTAGTATGCCAAAATGGATAGCTTTCTTATTGACACTGAATTTTCTAGATTGCATTATGATCCTAATGTATATACCAAGAAAGTAGGAATCCATATCATAGTCCTTGTGATTTATGTTGATGACCTCATCCTTAGTGGTAGTGACACAATACTTTTAAACCATGTGAAAACCATCCTTAAGAAGAAATTTAAAATGACAAACTCATGCTTTTTTCACTATTTCCTTAGCCTCTAAGTTTTGCAAACAAAGGAAGGAATTTTTATTTCCCAGTCTAAGTATTCTTGTGACCTTCTTCGTCGCTTCCACATGGAATATTGTATACCAACCCCTTCTCGATTCCATTCTAGAGTCAAGTTTGTTTGCACGTGTACTTCTCCTAAATTTGATGCCACGTTATATTGTCAATTAGTTTGTAGCCACTTTTACTTGATTCATACCTGTCCTGATCTTTCCTTTGATGTTGGTATTGTTTCTCGGTATATCTAAACACCCCATTGACGCAAAAGAGATCAGTCAGGCCGCAACCCTCACGACCGGACCCCCTGCTCTCACCAGGACCTTCTTCTTCAACAGGCCCGAAGAATCAATGCTCTTCAACTCCTCTCGGGAGTTCTCCTACCCACAGTTTTCCCTTTCGGCGATCTC
>ML777873.1:1136412-1149836 GCA_009831015.1 Picea engelmannii
AGCTTTTGGAGAGTGTGTCTCTCTTCCTACTCCAAAGCACTAGCCTAGCTAATATGTTGGTGTAAAGAGCCCTAGAAAAAGTTACTAGATTGATTTTAAGATTACGCAATATTCTTAAAGGCTGTTAATTACTCAAAGGCAACAAAAGTGAAACTCGTGATGTGTGACTCTGACCCAAATAATGCAAGGACAATGATGAAACATAATCTTTTTCATTCCATGAATCCTAGTTATGGGAGAGAGAGAACATTTTCCGAATCCATCTCAATACTACAATGCAAATGTAATGCACAATTTCCTTTTATATGGCAATGCAAATTACCATTTATCAATGAACCAATTCTAAATGTCTTTTTCAATACTTCAATAAGCTCTTAAGATTTGATTTTACAATGTTTTCAAAACGACAAAAACACAAACTTGAAAGAAAACTTATGGTTCACTTTCCAAGAAGAACTCTAAGCAATGAGAAATGAAAATCAAATCACACCGAATTGAACAAAACAACCCAACCAATTATTTCAATGAAAGTAAAAACAAAAACCAAACCAATGAGTCTTCCCAATGCAAATGAAAATGTTCCTTCGAACCACCAAGCAAAAGAGAAAACTACAAGCACTTAACTCTCTACCAATCCCTGGCTCTCAGCTAGTCAGACACATCTAACTCCAGAAGTCGAAGAGAAAGAAAATGCCAAACAAGGCCAAGAAAAGAAAGTCAAGTTACCCAAGGCAAAAAGACCTAGAAACCCTAAAACTCTCCAAGCAAGCAAATTAAAGTAAGAGAGGTGTACGTCAATGATCCAGTAAGACAAAAAGACGCGAATCAATTGTTCTGAGCAATTGACAAAGTCAAATCTTGATTTCAAAATTTTTTAAAATCTTGCTCGCAGGCAAGACTTGGACACAGTGCGAGAATATAGTATTCATGCAGGCCACTTTAATGCAGAATGCGAACAGTTCGCACTGGAATATATATGCAGGGTGCGAACCTTCCTGGTTCTCGCAGGCTGTCAATAGACACAGTGCGAGAATCCCTGAAGATACTGAAAATTTTGAAATTACAAGCAAAATTCAAACTGGCTTATAGACCCAGAAGGTCTCTCAGGGTATCCTGAGGACTCAGACACTGACAAAATAGGAGAATGAGGCAAATAGAGCAAATGGCCACAGAAAATTCAAAAAACCAAAAATACAAAGGGATAAGATCCCCAGTGGAGTCGCCTATTTTGTTTCAGGATTAATCCATAAGTGCGGACACGAACCAATCTCCCTAGATCCACCTAGATCTAGAACAAAAAAGGACAGAATACTACTCTTTCCCTAGATCTAGCATATTGAATGAACTAAGAGATAAGGATTATGGACATACCTTATGAACGCTTTCCTTAGGTCTCTTTTGTTCCAAGCTTTGCTCCAATGCTCTTGCACTGTTCAGATCACAATAACACAAACCAATCGAAGAGAAGGCAGATTAATATATCCAATATCTAGTCTATACATATGATCAAGGAATTATGTAATAAAGTGACATCATCTTTATGGGAAAGGGACATATTACTGTATTGAATTAATTGAAAGTGAAACTTACAACCTGAGCCTTGATGTCGTAGGTCTCCTTTCGATGGCTCCTAATTCTGACACACGCACTTGCTCATGCATGAAGAAAATCAACCACTTGTGATGACCTTGCTGTAGTCTCTTGCTATTGTAGCATCAATCCTTCATATAGGCTTCCAACAATTCTCCAATCAATCTCTTGCTAGCTTGCTTGTAACTTTTTCCATGAGCAATATCCTCAATATATAGGAGAAGATAATTTAGTTACTTGGATAGAAAATGATCCCAATATATCTGGAATGCCAGCACTTGAACAACCGTTCGTTAGCCAACTCATTCTTCTCGAAGATTCTCTTCTAGAAGGCTCATGAACTTCATCTTTTTCCCTTTTAAGAAGATGTTCGCACCCTAGCCTTTGTTACAGTGTGAACTATTCGCACCCCAGCTTAAGGCAGCCTGCGAGAATCAGGCATTCTCGCAGGCAAGTATATAGGCAACCTGCGAACTCCTTAAAAAATATAGTTTCTAGAAGCAGACAGTTGCAACTTTTCTCAGGAAAGTATTCTTATTGAAGAGCTTGATTTCTCTATCATCATGACATCATCATAACATCATCACGATGACCAAAATTGTGGATAACAGGGGTTGTAGCCAGAGAATTGGGGAGTTGGAGATTCCCTCAGGTCGTAGCCTGAGAAACTAGGGGGTTGGAGCCTCCTTCTAGTTGCAGCTGGAAAACAAAGAAATTTGGTGCTTCCAATGAATGTAATTCTTCAATACATATAAGAAAAAGAATTATGTGATTTTCTCCCGCTTTGGGTTTTCACGTAAAACACTGGTGTACTGTGTATGTGTATTATTGTTCATTTGTTCATTACTTATTTATGCTACAGTTATTGGATGATAATGCTACATTGATATAACACTTGGACTATATGGTTAAAAAGGATTAGATTGCTCTATTACTAATTCACCCTCCTCTCATTAATCCAACAATTGGTATCAGAGACGGTTTCTTTAGAAATCAATTTAACCACTGAAAGGTAGATCATGGAGAGAAACAACTTGTATAAAAATGGAATACCACAGTTTGATGGACAAAAGTATGCATTTTGGAGCATAAGGATGAAGACATATATACAAGCACAGGGATTTGAAATTTGGCAATCAATTGTATATGAACACACAATACCAACGATTTCGCCAACAAATGACAATGTAGTGAAACTCAGTCAGAATAATTCCAAAGACACAAATGCACTTTTGAATGGTCTTGGTGAAACAGTATTCACCAAAGTTGCACATTGTAAATCCACTAAAGAGATTTGGGAAAAACTTTGAAATATTTATGAAGGAGATTCAAAAGTCAAAGAAACAAAGATTTAAACTTATAGAGGTCAGTTTGAACAACTAAAGATGTAGAAAGTGAGAATATTGCATCTTACTTCTTACGATTCGATGAAACAGTAAATGCAATCATAGGATTGGGAGAAGAAATTCAAGAATCTGTAATTGTTCAAAAGGTACTAAGATCTCTTCCTATGAGATTTGACCCTAAGATATCAGCACTAGAAGAAAGAGGAGATCTAAAATCAATAAGCATGGATGAACTACATGGAATATTCACAGCATATAAAATGAGAATTGAATAGGAAAATCCATATGTAAAAGAAACAACCTTCAAAGAATCCAAAAGATTGAAGAAAAAGGGAAAGCAACAAGAAAAAGAACATAACAACAATAGTGATGTGTCGAAAGATGATGAAGAAGTGGCCAAATTTGTCAGAAGACTAAAGAAGGGAACCAACAATAGGTATAGAGGTAAGCTTGTTTTAATTTTGGTGGTATTGGTCATTTTTCTAACAAATGTCCTCATAACAAAAAGAGAAATGATGAAGGTGACTCAAAAAGTAGACAAACATATAAATGAAAAAGAACCACAAAGAAAGTTTTCAAGAAAATCTTATGCACCAAAGAAGACATATCATCATCAAATGAAGATGAAGTCAGTGACAGTGAGACATAAAGGGTTCTAGTCATGGGAGTAGAAGACTTTGCTAAAGAAGACTCCGAAGTAGAATATGAATAAGCCAAAGAAGAAATTGAGGAGGCATAAGTTGACCACCGAGATGAATTGATGAGTGTCATATAAGTTATCATAAGAGAAAAGAGGAAAAACAAGAAGCTACAAGAGGAACTAGACAAGAAAGAAGACACTCATGAATTACAACAAATGATCACAAATTTGAAGGTTCAAATTGAAGAAGATAAAAGAATTGAAGACGCACTCAAAGAACAACTAGAAGAAAGAGACAGGATCATTGAAAATTTGGAAGCAAAGATTGTCACATTAAGAAAGGATCTTCAAAAAAAAAATATGTAGAACAGTTAAAAAATTTTGAATGACATTACAAGTTCTACAAAGAAATATTTTGAGACAAAATAGTCAAAGGCCTAATCATGACAAGTTCGGACTTGGATACAATCCAAAAGAAAAGGGATCAATCTCCAAAACACCATAACAAGAAACATATCCAAAAATATATGCAAGAAACAATCAAAAGGGGTAGGAAGGTCTACAAAGAAAATTACAGGGACACTCCTCCACCGAGAATATTCAAATTTTAGAATCAACGACCAACAGAAACACATAGGTCTCAAGAAGAAGAAGGATTCATAAGAGAACCTCCTTTCTGAATATCTTCAACTCCCAAGTATCAAACTATATTTTTTGGTTTATTTTATGCATGTAATAATTTTTAACATAAAGCTATGAATTGCAGAGCTAACAACAAGAACATAAACAACCTTGAAAGTCATACACAAAAGGGTTATCCAAGAAGGCCTAGTGAAACACAAAGAATAAGTTACAACATGTTTGAATCATTGAGCACTGAAGTGGAATGCTACAAGTCTAACAACTTTGGACACATGGCCAAAGATTGTAGAATGACAATCCCTCCTACAGAACCACAACATAACAACAACAATCACAGACAAGAACCTTGGAAAAGGAAATGGATAAGAAATCAGAATCAATACCACAATGAAGAATGCACACTCGCTCTACAATCTAAGAAGAAGAAATGTGGTTGGTATGTTGAAAATTGTTGTTCAAAGCAAATGACAGGTGATAGAGATAGGTTTATTAGATTAATAAAGGAAAGACATTGATCAGTCTCCTTCGGAAATGATGATTCAACCAAAATGATTGGAAAAGGCACATTCATAATTGGGAACAAGAATACAAAGGCATAAAATGTTATACTTGTAGAAGATATGAAACATAATCTTCTAAGTGTGATTCAAATGTGTGAACAAGGTCATAAAGTTAATTTCACTTCAAAAAAGTGCGAGATAAGAAGAGAAGGTTCATGATAATTGATTTCTACAACTGCTAAAACTTCAAGCAACATATTGTATTAAGTGAAATTGGAAATGAAAAGTGTTATCTAGGAAAGGAAGATGAAAGTTGGCTATGGCACAGAAGAATGGGTCACATACATTTTGATAACCTTGTCAAAGTCAACAAGAGAGAAGAATCCAGAGAAATGCCCCAGATCATGAAACCAACCAACACTTTATGCAAGCATTGTCAACAAGGAAAGAAAACAAATACTAGGTTCAAATCAAAGGAATATTCAACGACAAGACCACTTGAAATTATGCATACTGATCTAGTTGAACCAACTACAACAAAGGGTTTAAAATGTGAGAAATAATTTATGTTATTAGTTGATGATTATACAAGAATGATTGCAATTTTCTTTCTCAAGAATAAGTCGGAAGCTTTTGAAAACTTCAAGATCTACAAGGAAATGGTTGAAAATGAAACGAATTCAAAAATCAAATGCTTGAGATCTGATAATGGAGGAGAGTTCACTTCAAAGGAATTTATGGACTAATACAACAGTCATGGAATAAAAAGGAAATTCGTTGTTGCTAGGAGACCTCAACATAATGGAGTTGTTGAAAGAAAGAACAAGACAGTATAAGAAATGGCTTGAACAATGCTAATGGATTCCAAATTGACAAATATTTTTTGGTCACAGGCAGTGCATACAACAGTTCACATTCAAAACAGAGTAATGCTCAGAAACAAAACTGACAAATCTCCCTACGATCTATGGAAAGGAAGACTAGCAAATGTGAAGAAATTCAGAGTTTTTGGAAGGAAATGCTACATCAAAAGAAAATATGGAAGAATGGGAAAGTTTGATTCTCGTGTGGACAAATGAGTACTTGTTGGTTACTCAAGTACAAGAAAAGAATACAAGTGTTACAACCCGAGATTGAACAAAGTTGTGGAAAGCATCAACGTAACAATTGATGAAATAGGTATACAAGAATTGAAGAAAAAAGAAAATGAATCAATGGAACATATTTACGAAGAAGAAACAGAAGATGAAAAAGCAGGGGAAGACGAAGAGGATCTAATAGAAGAAAAAGAGTAAGTTCAACAAGTGACTCCAAATACATGTAGAAGACGAGTATTGTAATGTCCCCAACCATCTCTTACTGGGCCATGCTACACCAAAGAACTCTTACTATTCTCTCTGCGGAACATACTATAACATACCCAACATACAACTGAGCTATGCCACATGGCACATCTTTCGAACTGCATGTAATTAATATATACACACACAGAAGTCTTGCAGAAGAATTATATATAAAACATAAGCATACAAATACATATGTAAATACACATATTCACACTGAAATAACAATAAACATATAAATGCAGCAGATACAGACAATCCCCGTAAAAATAAACACTGTTATAACCAGACATATGATAACCCATAAAATAAGCATGTAAATAACAATGCAACATGTAAATTTATCACACAATTGACACTTATCTTGGTAATAATGTCACCAACTGCATGTAGACCTTCCACGAACCTCTCAACCTTAGACCACACTATTCATCACTCTCAACAGTGAGTCACCCCCGAGATGGGACTAAACTCCACCCAAGTAAAGGGATTCCTAACCAGAATAAAGGCTCATAGACAACATAAAATACTCCATCTCAGGTGCCAACTCAAACTAGCAACCTACAGTCTCTCATTCCCCACATGCCTGTCCCACCTAGGAAGTGTGCCTCTTCTCTGATCAACGGTCCGTTGACTACCCGAATTCCTTTCCGGGCTTCAGCAACATGCCAAACACGAAGTATCAGAGCACTGTAGCTGCAGTTTATCACCTTCAATAAATCAATTCCCAACAATTCTCTCACCCAAAGAATTTCTCACGGGCCTGACAACCCGCCTCTTCAATATCCCATGGGCCTGACAACCCACTTCTTAAGTCTAGCTCCCAAGCTAACCAGATACACCGACACAAAAATAACTATGGATACAGGTTCAAGTACCGTCATGAAGATACGAAGAATAATTTAATGGGTGTGTGCATGCTCATGGATGATTGACTGGATGAATGAATGATGGACGACATGATAGGAAGAATGATGGAAAAATATTGTAGGAAATGATCTATGTCCCAACAATATGTATGCATGTCCCCAACTTGACACTTGTCATGTTGGGAGCTACTTGGGCCCACTTGTCCCCAACTTCAGAACTTAGGATAAAATAATTATCCATACTTTATGATTTAAGAAATATTAATATAATATTCCTTTTTGGCTTAAGCTCCCTAGCTTATCCCTTTTCCTTAACTTTTAGGCCCCTCCCTTTCCCTAACCAGAGGATTTTAGTCCCCCATATCTTTTATCGCATTCGGTCTTTGTGCAACAATGTATTTTATATTAATGCTAATACATATACAAAAATAGGCACACTAGCCTTTAACATCTAGGATCTTTGTCCTAATCAAAACATAAGCATCCTAGATTATAATAACTGGCTCACCAGCCTATAAAACATAACACATACACAAAGGCTCACTAGCCTCACAATTGCACACACTTATGTTGTTGCGCACGGTATCCTGGAATGTGCAAACTTACTCATTTTACTGTGCAATACATGCATGCACTATGCCTTGAAATGTGCTTACAAAATGATATCAAAACACCTCACCAGATTAAGTACATTTTCATTTACATTACAATTGGGTTCGGCCTAGGAATATTACAAGTACAAAATAATCATCCTTCAGATCAGATTATCGGAAACAAAGATGCAAGAGTTGAGACTAGAAGAAGAATGGGTTCACTAGAACAGATGCACCTAGCACCCACATCTACAATTGAACCAACCTATATTGAAGAGGCCATCAATCATGAATTTTGGAATAAGGCCATGGATGAAGAATTTGATCAAATAGAGAAAAATGACATTGGGGAATTGGTTCCAAGACCAAATGATAAGAATGTGATCGACACAAAGTGGGTTTACAGGAATAAATTGAATGAAGATGGACAGGTTACAAGGAATAAAGCTAGATTGGTATGTAAAGGATATGCACATGTCGAAGGAAACAACTTTGAAGAGAAATTTTCCCTAGTTTCCAGAATGGAAGCAATCCGATTGATTTTAGCTTATGCATGCTCAAAAAATATTAAAGTGTATCAGATGGACGTAAAATCATATTTTCTGAATGGGGAACTTGAAGAAGAAGTCTACATTGAAAAACCAGAATGATTTCAGTTGTCAAAGAACACATATTATGTGTGTAAATTAAAGAAGGACTTTTATGGTTTAAAAAAGGCTCCTAGAGCATGGTACTCTAGACTCGATAAATATCTACAACACACAGGGTTTAGAAAAGGAAGTGCAGAAAACAAACTCTACATCAAGGTAAGTCAAGATAATATTTGATTAATTGAAGTTTATGTTGATGATATTATATTTGGTAGTGATGATAATAGGTTAAGCCATAAATTTTCAAAGGATATGAAGAATTAATTTGAAATGTCATTACTTGGAGAACTATCCTTCTTTCTTGGACTTCAGATACGTCAAAGTAATCAAGAAATTTTTATTTCTCAAACCAAGTATATCATAGAAATGATAAAGAGGCTCGGAATGTAAGATTGCAAATGAGTCGCAAGTGGAGAAAAGATGATGATTCAAAGTATACATATCAAAGGAAATATATGTCAATGATTGATAGCCTACTATATGTGATAGCATCCAGAAAAGATGTAATGCAGGCAGTTGGACATGTGGCACAATTTCAAGCAGCACCAAAGGAATCACATGTATTAACAATGAAGAGGATTTTAAAATATCTCAAATAAACAAAAGAATTTGTATTATCGTATCCAAAAGGAAAGGATCTATCACTTATTTCTTACACAAATGCAGATTGGGAAGGTTGCATTTATGATTGAGAAAGCACCAGTGGATCAACGTTCTACTTCGGTGAGTGTTTAGTATCATGGCTAAGCAAGAAACAATCATCAATATCTTTATCTACAACCTAGGAAGAATATATTGCAACAATAACATGTTGTACACAGGTTCTATGATTGAAAAAAACTCTGACATTTATACAAGTTGAGTATGATGAGCCCATTCCAATATATTGTGATAATACAAGCACCATCAGTATCTCAGAGAACCCGGTGATGCAGTCCAAGATGAAGCACATTCCAATCAAGTATCACTTTCTATGAGAATAGGTTGCAGAAAAGAACATCAGAGTTGAATATGTGGGCACAAAAGAACAAATGGAAAACATCTTTACAAAACCGCCATCAATGCCAAAGGGGGAGATTGTTGATTAATTGGGTTGGTTTTCATTGATTTCAACCCTTGAACAAAGTTCGGTAGTGAATTCCGGTAGCACAAAGGTTTGGGTAATGGACCCAAGTTTGTTTGATGGATAATGGTATGATTTTTGATATATTTGCAGGTAATACTATTCTATATGGATATTACATGTCATGAAATTTCTAGTGGTATGTGAAACGTCACATAAATCCTCATGGTTAGACAATTATGGGCATGTGAAGTTGGGGAACCCTGATGAGTCATCTAGAAGCCCTAAAAGGTCAAAGTAGTCAAAGTGTTTGCAAAGAATAAATTATTTAAATAATAAAGTGAAGTGATGAGTGTACTATAAGTCAAAGAGGATGAAAAATAAATTATTTAAATAATAAAGTTAATGGAGAAATCCCTAAAATAAGGAAAGTGGTTTGAGAAATTTTAGAAGGTAAATAATAAAGTGAAGTGATGAGTGTAATATAAGTCAAACTGGATAGAAAATAAATTATTTAAATAATAAAGTTAATGGAGAAATTACTAAGTGGACAAGTGGTTAGAAGTTGGTTAACCCTAAAATAAGGAAAGTGGGTTAACATGGTTAAAATGTAACCCCCTGAGGAAGCTACATGAAAGTATAAATAAGAGGCAAGGCTCTCTCATTTCAATCACACTTGAAAATCATTGAATATATATTTTATGGAAGGTTATTTGGGAAGGTATTATTGATCGAGAAAAATTGTAGCAGAAAAGTGCGGCAGAAAATGTGCGGAAAGAAAAGTGCAGCTGAAAAAGTGTGGAAGAAAAAGTGCGGAAGAAAAATCACAACAGAAAAATTGCGACAAAAAAATTGCGGTAGAAAAAGTTCGATAGAAAAATCACGGCAAAAAAAATGCGGCGGAAAAATCGCGGTAGAAAAATCACGATAAGAAAAAGTGAGGCAGAAAAATAGCGACAGAAAAGTGCGAGAGAAAAATCTCAGCAACAACATGGTTGGGGTCTATTTATGAGAGATATGGCAGATCTTGTTTCAGGTATCTTTTGTGAGCTAGGGTTTATCTCTTGAGATGGTATTGTATGTTTAGTATTCCTGCATATATCAGATTTGTTGAGGGATACAGTTGGTATTTGGCATATGGGTATTGGTCATTTGGTTGTCATGTGATGCTACATAAAAATGGGGTTGTGGCACATGGTTTGATGTAGGGGTTTTATTGTATTTGGTTTATGGATAGAGTGATGAATTGTTAGATAACTTTTGATGGTTATATTGGTGTATGTCTTTAGTATATGGTTGAGGTACATGTTGGGTACATGGTTGAGACAAATAGTTGATCAGTTGGCACAATCATGAGGTTTATAGGTGATGAGTTGGAACATACATGAGGTGTATAGTTGATGATGTTGATAAATATTGATGATTCATGGTTGATGCATGGTACATGTTGGTTCAGGTTATTGGTACAGGCTGTTTGGTGTAGGTTTATTTTTACAGGTTGCTACAAATTATTGATATAGGTTGATAGTGGCAGTGGTTGATTCAGTGATAGTGACAAGTTGTCTACATTTGGCATTTATATTTCAGGGTGGTTGGACGGGGCAAGCAAAGGTGGCTGTAGCCACCTTCCGGTTGTAGCTGGAGATCATAGGGGGTTGTAGCCTCCTTCTGGTTGTATCCAGAGAATTGGGGAGTTGGATCTTACCTCAGGTTTTATACTAGGAAACTAGGGGGTTGGAGCCTCCTTCCAGTTGCAGCTAGAAAACAAAGGAAGTTGGTGCTTCCAATGAATGTAATTCTTCAAGACATATAAGAAAAAAAAATCTGTGGTTTTCTCCCGCTTTGGGTTTCTAGGTAAAATACTGGTGTATTTTGTATGCGTATGATTTTTCATTTGTTCATTTCTTATTTACTCTTCAGTTATTGGATGATAATGCTACATTGATATAACACTTGGATTATATGGTTAAAAAGGATTAGATTGCTCTATTATTGATTCTCCCCCCCTCCCAGTAATCCAGCAAGAACATGTATCTATCCTAAAAACTAATTATACTAAAATTGAGAATTGGGCTAGATCAAGAAAGAGATCCGATACCACTTGTTGTGTTCATTAACCCTTGAATGATGAAATGCAACGAGGTATACAAATAATGTAAATGAAAATAAAAAATAACATGAGACAATAATATAGAAAGTGTAAAAATACCCTTGAATATTATTAATGAAAAGAAGAATGTAGTGTTAACTTGCCTCTTAAGGTGGGGAGACCTTCCACTGAGAAAAGCTTCAAATAGACAACACAAGACAAGACATTCTATTGAATCCTATCTCTTTAAGTAGTTTTTACATAGAAAATCTCCTAACTACTTACGGTCCCTTCATAAATTGATACCAACCATCTAGTAGGCCTTATAAAGTGGTCCTTATTTACATTAAATAACTAATTATTACTCTATGTTGTCCTTATTCAAAGAGTATTGCCACATAAAATAAATAACTAAATTCTATGTCACCCAAAGTAGGGAGGTCAAGGTAGGACCCTAACACACCATAACAAGGAGTGTCTGTGGATATGGAGAACAAATGTTGGTCCAACAAATATTTGAATTCAATAGCATATTGATCAAAGGGACTAGGCTTCTATGGTAAAAAGTAAGAATGATGATGCATATCATCCCAAGGATAATATGGCATAGTAAGGGACTCTAATATGTGTTTAGAAAAATGAAAGATGATGATGTGAAAAACTAGACTACTATGGGGAAGATGGGGAAGTGAACCCATTATCAAAACCATGGGAATGAGAAGTATTTTTTAGATATGCAATATCTATAGAAGTAGATTGAATACTAGTGGATGAAGACTCCATCGATGTTGAGATCGAAGACAAATGAGGAATACAAAGGATGTTGAAAGATGCATTATTTCCTTGGAATTTGCATCATTATTAATGTTGGTAGGGCCAATTTATACAATTGATTTACTATTGACCTTAATAAATATTTCCCAACTAAGATCGGGGTCCTCTACTAGAGGGGTTTGTTGTTATTGGAAGGATAAATCTAACTAATGAACAATTTTTATGGCATCACAAAATTGGTGTTGTTTATGACAATGATGAGAATAATGGCCATAGGTATCCAACAAAGCACACAGGTGATATGTACACAAAATATTAATATTATTTGATGATGATTTAGGAAGTGTGACATGCACAACATGTTTGGAAGGACTAGGTTTTAAATAATTGGTGCTAAGAAGTTCTTTGAGTTTAGGGAGTGATTGATAATGATTGTTAGCATGACCAATGAGATTGCATAAAGCACATGCATATATGTCTCTAGGTGTAGGGTTAGGGGTGGCCATGTCTTGTCTAGGATTATCAATGACCCATTTCTTCTTGGATTTTCCCCCTTTGTCAATTCCTTTCCTAAATATGGGAGAGATAGGTTGGTCTATGTCGGTGCCCTAGGACGTAAATGGGTAGTTCCTATTGGATGAATAGGTGTTAAGTAAATATAAAGAATTGGATTGAAGGGAAAAGGTGGGCTAGGAGGAGATTTTAAACCCTTGGAAAGAATCATGCAAAAGATAATATCAGTGAAAGACACCTTAGACCATCTCTAGGGTAAAAATCCCACTATAATCCCCAGTTTAATTAATGTTTAATATATATATATATATATATATATATATATATATATATATATATATATATATATATATATATATATATATATATATATATATATATATATATATAATGTGTAGCTACAGACAAAACAATGTAATATGCACATTGTATTTCTATTCTTTAATAATAAAATGTGATGCCAACTGTTAAGGGTACATGGACAAGAGATGGGGATGAATTAATCCACAAGAGAGGATAATTTATAGGATAATGGCCCAGAGGGATCCAAGGGGGGATTACACATGTAAATTAATGCAACCCATTTTCCTAAATTTTCTATTTGTATGTGAACCATCCAATTTCTGATTGAGTGTTCCCAAATCAAATCATTGAATGCATGTAAGAGGGTGGGTGATGCAGGAGCATAAGCTCATGAAAATGAAGTCACCCATGACTTCACCAAAGTTGAGAGAATTCAAAGAGACCTAGGGTCTCACACTTGTATAATTTATTATTTTGTGGAAAATTTGAATAATGGACAAGGATTCTAG
>ML777873.1:1158599-1173448 GCA_009831015.1 Picea engelmannii
CACTTCAGTTTGACTAGTTGAGTTGAGTTTAGATGTTGCATTGGTTTTGTCACCATGCAACGTTGGGATCATCACCAACTCACTACTCTTTGTTCAGTCAGTTAACTGAAGACTAGTTGACTAGTTAACTCAGCTAGGTGGCAGTTCACTTCCGTAACTGCCTGGGAGACTAGACTAGGTGGCAATTTACTCTTGTAACTATTGGTGTGTATCCAGATCAATCTAGACCAACACTATGGCTCATTAGTTACTCATATATCCTATATCTATTATAAATTATTCACTCTTTGTGTGTGGAATATGGTTAATGAGAATTCTTCCATTCTTTCTATCTTGCTTCTTCTTTCTCAATTTCTCTCTGCAAATGTGTGTAGTATTTTCTAGCTAGATCTATTCTGTTTAGTTTCAACACATTTACATGGTATCAAAGCCGATGGACTGCTAAGCAAAAGATACACCAAATTATTTTTGCTGGTACTGATGATTTAAGATAGCAAAAAGATGGATTATTCATCGGAAATACTTCTCATGCCTCATAACTATTTGGAATGGAAGCCAAAAATTCTGCTTCATCTTATATGCAGAGGCTTATACCAAATAACCATGGAAATGGAAGTAGAGCCTAATTCTGTCCATGAGAAAAATGACTTTCTCAATAGACAACATATGGGCATATGAAGTATCGACATGTTTGTTTCTCCCGAACTTTTCCATCAAGTATATAAAGAATGACAAGGATCAAATCCAAATGAATTATGGACCAGATTGGATGTTCTATTTCAGAATAAAGAATATTGTGAAGATTTCATGCAGGAGGTCGAACAAATAGAGCCAGAAGAGAAGCCATCAGAAGATCAAGCCTCTTATTATGAAGAGTCTTCTACAAAAGTATTTGCAGAAATTTGTATTCCATTAATTGAAGATGATCTCTACTCCATTTCAGATTTGTTTTCTGAAATTCATGTGGAAGATATATGGCATGCATATTAGGAGTCACATGCAGACACTTTTGCATGCACCATGCATGCATCTCAGGAGTAAAAAATAGAGTTGTGCAAATCAGACTCCATTCTGATATTTTATGAGAAAAATTTGCAGAAACAAATTGGATATTTGAATTCCTCTCAGGAAAATATCCAATTTCAAAAACAAAATTGTGCGAAACAGAGTCCGGAAAGTGAAGTTATGATCGTTTCAAAATCAACAAAATTTCAGCATTTTTCCCAAAATGGTCGTACGGTTTTCAAAGTTTCATCCAAACTTTATTTGGATATTATTCATTACAAGAAGATAAAGTGGATATGTGTGGAAATATCAATGATGCATATACTTCATCAGATCCATGCAGGCACCTACATCTTCAACAAAATCGTCAAAGAGCACAAACTTTCACAGTTGCGAGGTATTCTTGGAGTGAAGGACATGGTTGCTTAGCAACTGCCTTTTGTTCCTTATCATTGTTTATTTTATTCATTGTAATTTGAGGGGGGCTTTTGTTCCAATCAGGTTTTCCCTCTTTCCTCATTTAGTTCAGTGTATCTTTTGTATTTGGGTACCTAACATGGCCTCGTAGCTGAGACCCATTCTTTATTTTCACCATAGTGATGTTCAGGGGGAGTGTTGGAGTTACTTCACACACACCTAGGATTTATTTTTCCTAAGGTTTTTACTTGTTTATTAGTCATAATTAGTCATTATCCAGTCTCCTATATTTTAGGGGAGAATATTCCACCTAGAGAATATTCTCTTTCAGTTAACACTTCTGTTTGACTAGTTGAGTTGAGTTTAGATGTTGCATTGGTTTTGTCACCATGCAACATTGGGATCATCACCAACTCACTACTCTTTGTTTAGTCAGTTAACTGAAGACTAGTTGACTAGTTAACTCAGCTAGGTGTCCGTTCACTCCCGTAACTGCCTAAGAGACTAGACTAGGTGGCAATTTACTCTTGTAATTGTTGGTGTGTGTCTAGATCAATCTAGACCACTACTATGGATCATTAGTTACTCATATATCCTATATCTATTGTAAATTATTCACTCTTTGTGTGTGGAATACAGTTAATGAGAATTCTTCCATTCTTTCTATCTTGCTTCTTCTTTCTCAATTTCTCTCTGCAAATGTGTGTAGTATTTTCTAGCTAGATCTATTCTGTAAAGGTTCAACACATTTACACAAGTCATATAAGAGAAGTTTTCGATCGCCAATGAATGAAAAGTGGATGATGACATCATCATCCACGTGGCATACCACATCAATATCCATGTGTCATGCCACATCCATAGTTTCCACATCATCCAAGAATTTGTCGATGGTCGGGTGTCGAAAAAAATTGAGAGGAATTCATCAATACTGCATGATTGCTGACGACCAATGACGGATGGATGAGTCGACCGATTTGGTATTTTATTGCAAATCGGGTGTCACGGAAACGGCCTGTTCGTCGACGGTTGCGTCGACAGATTGGGAAAAACATTTTGCATGCCTAAAGGAGGATGTCAATCATCGATGGTCAATAAAGTTAGATCAATGGTTTTTTTTTTCTATTGATTTGAGATCAAGAGGTAATATTTAAGGGGTTGTTGACACAGTAAAACAATCGGTTTTATGTGAACATTTTTGGTTTTCAAAGGTCATTGCTAAGAACCTGAATATATCTACAAATATAGTCACCACAAATATTGAATACACAATAGATCCACAAAGCAAGATAGAAGAAACCACACTTTATTATTACCAAAACCCTTGAGGTAGGGCAACACCATACAATGGATCCTATTATGGAAGATATTCTCTCCTGTTGACTTGCCTCTTCGAGGGGGCATCCTCTTATTAAGCTTCAACTCCAAATACAATACTTCTCTTCATATCCCATTACATTGCTTGAACCCCTTTATATAGTGCTACCATCACCTAAGAACATTCTCGAGGAGGAATCTTCTAGAAGTAGAACCTTCCAAAAAGTCCTCTTACATTTATTAAATCTAACTACCAATTTATTATATCTAACTACCATAGTGGATATTATTTAATAATATAGTAGACCTAGTCCACCTTACATTGAATGGCCTCCACTATTATCATTATGGGCCCTCTGGGCCCCACCACTACCTCTCTATATTAACCTTACATTCCATCCTCCTTATGAAATAATTGTCCTCAATGCTTGATGTACAACCAAATACCATGGTCCCATGGATAAGTGTGGACCATACTGATGAAGTAGAATGAATCTTGAATACTACAGAAACTATCATTGAGGCCATCTACAAAGCCATCCAGTCTGTCAAACAATTGAGCTTTGAATGATTCAGTAATCTATAGAATTTATTTGAGGGTTTGAGAATAAATAACCATATAAGAACCCTATGAACTCTTTGGTCCCACATTCATCATGAAAAACCCAAAAAATACAACAATAAATTACTGCAGAAAATCGCGGCATTTTCCGGAAAAACCCTGAAAAACTGTTGAATTTAAAATGCTCATAAATTCACTTCCCAGAATCCGTTTCGACTGATTTATTTTTTGAAATTGGGTGACATTGTGAGAGGATATCATATATGTAATTTGTTTTGTCCAATTCCGCCTCCATATTCTACATAAATAATAAAAAACCAGTATGTCGTCGGCAGAAAAACCCCAAAAAATTGCAGATTTTACAACTTCAATATCTTGACTTCTTGCACTCCGTTTCGGACGATTTTTTTTTTCACATTGGGTGTTTTTATGAGAGGAACTACTAAATTGGGTAATAGATTTATAATTTGTGTGTTTGGATTCATATATTAATAAATATATTTATGTAGTAGTAAAAGAGTGAAAATTGCAGCATGTAAATGTTGTAATGTTTCACTCAGAACTTAGATTGAGGCATGGGTACAATCATTTGAAAGTTTTTTCATAGGGGAATTCATCTAAGAATTCATATTTTTAATTGGTGTAATATTTCCTTCAAAACTTATTGAATAAATAACATATATTCTATATGATGAAATACTTTATTCTATGCATGTTCTAACAATAGCTATTACATGCACATTTCTTGCAAAAATAGAGGTACAAGCAAGAAACTTTGACTCTTATATGAGGATTGGAGTCATGGATGATGCTCAGGGGTTTTACAACCATGGGGAAAATGATGCAGGAGCATCGACAACTCATCAAGCGAGCCAGCGTGGAAACGAAGGACAACTGGATAGCGCCAGCACAAATTTTGAAAGCACCTTGATATTGTTGCGCAAACATTAATGCGTGGATTTAATGAGGTGCACTTTGTATATTGTAATGGACCTTGAGCGGATAGCTCTCGTCCTTAGGTAGATAGTTGGAATTTAATAGATTTAATGCTGGTATATAGGAATTTAATTCTAGATTTGATAGCTTTAGAGCGCAAGAGGGAAATGGGATATAGACACCGTCCTTTGTACATTGAAAAATAATGAAGTGAGCATTCAGGAAGAGAGGAGAATGTAGAGAATTGTATGAAGAACACCCATGTATAGACATTTGAATTAATAGAAGAAAGCTTTGATTCAAATTCATGGTTATGTGTTATTTCTCTGTGTATTGATGTTATGCTCATGAATGTTTTCTTCCTGTCATACATTTTCTTTTATATGTTGCGTATGTGATTTCATGGTCGAATAGAAGTCTGAGAGGAACTGTGAATGAGTTGCAATTGTTTCTCTAATTGAGCCAAGGGATTCCTACAAGGAGTGAAGTTGAATTTTTCGCAAGGAGTGCATTGACAGAAGGGTTCAATTAGAGTTAGCTTTTGTTCTCATTCATCTCAGAAGTGCAGATTTGGCACCGGAGCCGTGCAAGGCATGTGCAGGCTAGGTTAAGTCTCATAGTTGTGATTTTGAACAGAGGAATCAAAGACTGCTGCTGCAGGAGTGCACAGAGTCGAAAAGACTTCAACACTTAGTCAGGGTTGAAGGGTTGCCGCAAGGAGTGCGCGCAAACGGTTTCCTGAGAAGACTTAAAGTCGTGGGAAGCTCAGGAGGGATAGGCCTTCAAATTTGTTGAAGGACCAAGTAAGAAGTTGTGCGTGAGCAGGTTGAACGGAAGCATCGCAGGTTGGTGGGCAGTTAAACGAGTCTCGAAGGGGGACACTCTGTCATCTTGGGGATTGTATAAGGAAAGGATAGACGGTCAGTATTCTCCGAGGAGAATATGCGAGTTACCGTGGATTGTTAGATCTCCCAGGAGTGTGAGAAAGTTACAGCGCAAGTGTGAAGAGGTTCGAAGCTCAGGACAGATTGGGCCATTGATCCAAGCTAGTTAGGGCTGTTGGATCCATCGCGAGATCGCCTATCGGGGTTTCGCGAGAAAGGAGCAGAAGATTTGGCCACGGGAATTGTGATATTGCGAGACGCGATATCCTGAGAGCTACGTAAGTAGTGTGGGGCCGCAGGAGTTAGTGGAGTACAGGTGGCACCAACTATCAGGATCTCGCCCCGAGAAGTTCTGAAACTTGGGCGTTAGGATTCGCGATCCCGCGAAGTCCGAAGTCCCAATATCGGCGCATCGCGTATCGGAGATTGGAAACTCAAGTGTTTGGTGTCGTGAATTGCGAAGACACGATAGAGAAAAGTCCCAATAGCAGAGGGAGAAAGTCAGCATTGACTGGTGCATCGGGTCTCAGGGGTTTGAGAGCCTAGAGATTGATAGTGAACTTGCGAAGTCGCAAGTTCTGATCCTATGACAACTAAAGAAAGGGGGATTGCACCGAAGAGAATCTGCGGGTAAGAAATATTCCTGATAGGGAATCAGAATAACCATTGACGTTCTTCGGGCTGAGAAGGAAAGAAGATCCTGAGGAAGCGGACGTGCTCCGAGGAGTGCGGTTGTGTCAGAAAAGGTCAAAGGTCTACATTTTAGCATGGGAAATGGTGAGACAAAGTCAAATGGAAAAAGAGATAGGCAAGAGTCTATCACTATGAGAATATTATATAGAGAAGTTTGGAGCTATAAAGATGATAATGAAAGGATTGTGAAAGCTCAAGAAGAGATACTTCATAGATTAAACATGTTTAATAAAAAATTTAACAAGGACTCAGTAAACAAGCATGCAACCAATGCTAGACAAGTGTTAGCATCAAGATTCCATAACAAAAGCGATGATCATGGAAATGATAGGAAATCAAGAAGAATGTACAGACACCATCATTCCCCAAGGAACTCCACTAGAATAACTTGTGCAATTTTGGGGTGAGGGAGAATCCAAAGTGTTTCTCCTATTCAGAGGAAAAGAAGAAGGCCTCAAATAGACATCTTGCAAGGTGAACTCTAGAATATTAAGCCACCAAATTTCATGACATCTTGCATGACTATCCCTCTCCGGTAGAAGCTAGACTTTCCACCTACCACTTGAAAGGAAAAGCAACCATGTGGTGGGATTAGCTCAAGAAATCCAAGAACCTGGATGAGAATAGGATCTCATGGAGGCAGGTCAAAGGATATTTCCAAGAGAAATATTTTTCAAAGCATTAATGTATGAAAGAAAGAAGAAATATTTTTTTGAACTCAAATTGGGAGCCATGACAATGGGAAAATTTGAAAATATGTTCTTTGAATTGTTGAAGTACATTGACTTCATCAAGAATGAGAAAGTCAAAATCCAAAGGTTTCTAAGTGGGTTACCCTCCTTCTGCCCAAGTATGATAACCCCAAGAAGGTGAGAAGATTCAGTATGATAACCCTAAGAATTTGGAGGAAGCCATAAGGAGATAAAGGCATCTTTATGAGCAAAGAAAAGGAAGGCTAGTTTTCCAAAAGACTTGGAATGACAAGATGAAAGGGGAAAAGGATCAAAGGAAGAAAGGTTTTAAGACACCATTTTTCAAGAACAACACCCAATAAAATCAACAAGGTCAAGCAGCCAAAAATGACCACAAGACTGCATATTCATTTCGGAAAAGGCCAAGGGAGCAGCCTGTACAATGTTGGGGATGTGAGGGAAATCATTTATATAGGGACTACCCTCACACAGGAGAAAGAATGAGGATTTTACACAACCTTCAAGAGGCTAAAATAGTGGAATACATCAGAGGAAACATGTGAAGGATTTATGTAGCCTTGGAAAACATGCAATAAGAATATCAATCCCCCATGATTGAACTAGAAGGTAAGATTGACAACCATCCCATCAAAATTTTGATTGATTCTTGAGCTATCCACAGTGACATAAATTCTAAAATTATTGAAATGTTTCACTTGCAAAAAACTAAGCATAACAAATATTGGTTAGTTCAGTTAGCCACGAGAGATAAGAGGAAAATCAATGAGTTGTTTAAACATTGTATAATAGACATGAATGGAATCAACATCAACATTAATGTAAACATCATACCATTGGGTTCATATGACTATCTAATTGGCATGGATTTCTTGGAAAAAAATCACTTTGTCCTAGATTGTTACAACAAGACAATGACATGTCTTGACACAGAAGGGAAGCAAGGAAAGATTCAAGTCATTCTGAGAGTTGTAATGGTTAGAGAAATTTCAGATATGTTGTTCAAGAAACGTTTTAGAAAGGGATGTCAGATTTTTATAGCCCACATGGAAGAGGAAGACAAACATAAAGTGGAAAACATTAAAGACCATCTGATCTTGATAGATTTTAAAGATGTTTTGGAGAAACTCTGAGATTTCCACCAAAGAGAGAGATTGGTTTTTCTATTGATTTGGTGATAGGAAATGCCCTAGTGTCCAATAGACCTTATAGAATGGGCACACTAGAATTGAAATAATTTCATATGAAGATTGAAGAGTTGTTAAAGAAGGGGTATATATTCCCAAGTATGTCACCTTGGGGAGTCTCAATGCTATTTGTAAAGAATAGATATGGAACCTTAAGGCTATGTGTTGATTTCAGGCAGTTAAATAAGGTCAAAATAAAGAACAAATATACTTTACCAAGAATTGATGATTTGTTTGATTAAATTAAAGGTGGAAGAATATTTTTCAAGATTGACTCAAGATCAGTTTATCATCAAGTAAGGATAAAGGAAGATGATATCAACAAGACAATATTCAGGACAATATATGGGAATTATGAATTCACGATAGTGCCATTTGAACTATGAAATGCCCCAACAATATTTATGTGTCTGATGAATGGATTGTTCAGAGAGTATTTATACAAGTTTGTAATTGTGTTCCTAGATGATATAATCATCTACTCTAAATCAAAATATGAACATTATAAGCATATAATAATGGTTTTGCAAGTTTTAAGAGAGAATAAATTGTATGCTAAGCTATGTAAGTGCATCTTTTATCAAAAGAAGATTCACTAAGATATCAGCAGCAGGGATATGAGTTGATCCTAAGAATATAGAGGCCATTAGAGGATGGTGATTTCCAAAGAATGTGATAGAGTCCATATCATTCATGGGTCTTGCCTGTTAGAAGGCTTCCTAGGATAGGAAGAAACATTATGTAGACGAGAAATGAGTTTTCAGATATTTTAAAGTGGGAGAACATGTATTCTTAAAATTAAAGGAAAAGAGAAGTTTGATGAGATTAGGCAGTTGATCGAAGTTGGTAGGAAGACATTCTGGGCCTTTTGAAATATTAGAAAACATAGGGCCAGTTGCATAAATGATAACATTTATTGCATCCATGAGAGTGCATAATGTATTTCATGTATCATTATTAAAGAAACATGTGTCTGAGCCTAACTTCATAATTGATTGGAATGTGATCCAGGTGGAGCATGAAGGGGATTTCTAGGTGGAACCAATATGCATCCTGGATCGAAAATTCAAAGTTCTTAGGAAAAAATCCACAGGGATGGTAAAGTTTCAATGGACCTGTTACTGTCATGAAGATGCTACATGGGAGCATGAAGAAAACACACGGGAGGAATACCCACAAATTTTTGATAATTTTGAATAAAATGGAATGAAAGACTCCATTTTGAGCAGTAAGAGTTTGAGAACCACATATCAGAGTCCTAGCCAACAACATCGGGGACCTTTATAAAAGAATGACGCATTCCTTGGGATAGCCTTTATAAATGAATGCTACATCCGTTGTGTTATCCCTGATAAATGAATGGTGCATTCCTTGGTTCGGAAAGTTAAGAGGAACATGAGATTATGGTTGGAACTGTTGTTGGAGTTTTCAAATTGCATAATTTCATTTCTAAGTATTGTGATGTAAATTTGCATATATATATATCTATATCAACATAGAGTGCATTGAGGATGACACACAATTTTAGGAGAGGGGGAACGTGACATCCCCACTATAATTCCCAATTTAGTTAATTCTTAATATAGATATAATGTGTGTCTAGGACCAAAGCGATGTAATATATGAGAATTGTATTTCTATGCTTTAATAATAAAATATGATGCTATATGCTAAGGGGACATGGAAAAGAGATGGGGTATGAATTAATCCACAAGAGTCTAGGATAATGGCCAAGAGGGGTCAAAGGAGGAAGTACCCATGTAAATTAATTCAACCCATTTTCCTAAATTTGCTATTTGTATATGAACCTTCTGATTTTTGGTTGAGTGTTCCCAAATCCAATCATTGAATGCATGTAAGAGGGTGGGTGTGAGTGGTCACATCCAAAAGTTTTTTGGCTTATGGGAGTTGAGTAGAATCATCTTGGGGAAGAGTGTGAGTCAAGAAAGGAAATCCAATGAGAGAAATTTCTATGCATTGCGACAACAATTTTTCATAGTGATTTGTGTGCATGAAGGGAAAGTAGAGAGAAAAAATAAATCTTGGAGCTGGTGCAACCATGGAGGGAAAATTTTAGAGCATGATCAAGTGTATTTAGAGTGAATTAGATATGGATAACTTAAGAGCCAATTTTTCATGCCTGAAGAGTGAACTCCTGGGAGATTTCCACTGTAAAAACAAGTGTTTATTGTTGGTTTGCTAGTAGTTTTCCTAGTAACAAGTTCCCTTGATTTCCTAGCTGAGGTATTCATGGTTACCTATGCTAGATATAGCCTGATAAACGAATGGGATGCTCGAGTGACTGAGATCATTGTAGGGGTACATTCCTTGGGTTGGGTATGTAAAGGGGAAGAGAGATGGTAGAAAATCGAGATAGTTTTATGAAGATATCAATGGGTTGTGAGTTTTTGAGTTGTGAGTGGACTGTGAGAGACCCCCCTCCTTTGTGGATTGATAGCCTCATCTCGGGGGTGGCTGGATGTTGATATTTGGAATATTCAATCAATGGTTGGGTGGAACGTACATCCTATGCAACTGGTTACATAACCATTTTTAAAACACAAGGGTTTATCTGTTTGTTGTTCTGTATGTATGAGTCAAATTGTTGCGCAAGATCTCTATAAATGATAATGATCTATATGTTGTTGTAATGAACTATTGACTACATTCACGTGTGTATGTATCATGTTGTAGATGCATCTATTTTATGGTTATAGACAGTAGCTAAATATTTTTAAATTCGTAGCTAAAAGCTACAAGAAATTAGTTAGTTGTAAATGAATTTATTTAGTTATAAAATATTTTTTTTCCATGAGTATTTTACACCATAATGCCCCTTGGTTGGGCTATGGGACGTTACATCTAGCATAAATTGGTTTATAAAATAGAATTCTCTTGAAAAAAATGTTACATCAAAGAAACTAGGAAATCATTTCAAAGAAGGATTAAGGAGCATGCAATTGATATTAAGAATGGATGCACATGGACATTAGCATTAGCCAAACATTCCAATGGAACCATACATGATGTGTTCTTGGAAGACACCAAATACTAGCCAAAGAGGATCACAAATTCAATCATAGAATCAGTGAAGCTATTGAAATAATTAAACACCCAAACAACCTAAACAAGGATGAATGTCTAGAGATCATTGATAACTGGCTCCCATTCATCTGCAATACTAGAAACATGTAGTACTGACAAATTTTCTCTCGTCTTTTTCTTTCTATCATTCATGTGTCTTTGTATTACCTTTCCTTTCCCCTTCCTTTTTTTCTATTGCTTCTACTCTTTCTATGTTTAGAATTTGATTTGTTTTATATATTGTTGTTACCTTTAGTCTCTTTATCTTTCTTTTAAATTTAATGTGTTCATCTGGAATCTTTGTTTCTATTAGTTTTAGTTTTTTTTTTTAATTAATATTTTGCATTATTATTTATATTTTTATGATAATATATTAGTTATTAATCATTATTATAAGATTCTTAAAAAAATTTTACTTCTCGTTGTTTTTTATTTTTTATTTTTTACCTGTGTTTGTTTATTACTTTTTATTACTCTATGTATTTTTTCCTTCACTTTTATTTTTTTGTTTATCATATACTATTATTAGTATTTGTTTTTTATAACATAGGTATGGTATTGTAGATACCTTTTCCTTATTATAATCTAGGATTCCTTTTCTTTTATTGACCCCTTCTATAGAATTATTTTCCCGTGCAGATGTGGAGGTACTTCCCTTGTCAAACATCCCAACCACCCTGCATCCGCAACCCGCAAGAGATTTCTAATATGGATGTGGAGAAATTTCCCACAAACCTATTTATGGTCCTGGTTCTCCTACACCTGCATCTTTCACCCACATTCCCATACTTAGTTTATTTCCTAATGACTTTGTGTCTCATACGAAGGGATGGAACTCAAAATTTCCTCTTCCGCACATCCTTCCTCTTGCATCCTACATTAGTACTACTACTTATCAACCCACATTCCATGTAGGATTTTATTTCTATTTTTAAGGTAATCATAGCATATCCACCAAAAATATTTCACATGATGAGAACGAATGTTGTTAACTAATGAGGATTAATTTTCACACATTTCCCCCAAGCCTTGTGTATGCAAATGATAGTTACCATTTAATGAGTGACATGCACCAATTGTACAAGGGAGAAATTATGAACAGTGGATTGACCCATAATTTATGATTAGTAGGGTACCTATTGGATGGAAAATTTTATTTATACACATAATCCTCACGTTTACCTAAGCACATTGAAAGTGGAAAAGATGGAGAACAAGAAAATGAGATATACATTATGTGGCGATATAGTTAATTCATTGGCCCGTGAAAGTAGATAATTCCAAATGTTTGTTGAATATAAATGGTATTTTGGTCTTTCCGCATAATACAAGCTCACAGAAAAGTGTAGATGTTAGGGATAGCTAAGGCCAGATGCATGTCCAGGGAATTTGATTTCAGAGAAATTATAGCATGGCCTACTTAAATATTTTATTAAAATAATCATTTGTTTCAAGTGAACGAAACCAAAAAGAATCTTGTTCCTTTAATTCCAAACACGTTAAAAAGTATTTTGCACCTCGCAGCACCAGAAAGAGTCCTCAAACATTATGAAGTAGGTTCTTTCTTGGATGCTCATGGTGGTGGCACAATTTTTCTCAAGGATTTTTTGGTCTAACATCCTATCATACCTTTGAGCACTAGTTAGATTAATACATGCATCTTTTCTCAACCATATAGAGAACTTGTGCAACTTGTTGCACGTCTAGTGGGTTAGGAATCAACAACTTATGTCACCAGGTGCTATTTATATATATTTCATTACTCGCTACAAGTAAGGGTTATTTTTGATCAGGCATGTATTATCTTGAATGTGATTTCCCAATAATTGTCAAACTTCATTTAGACTAAGATGTTATACATGACCTCTTAATTGGTTCTTTCTTTATCTTACCATAATATGTTTGAGGGCATGGCCCCAAGGGGAAATGTAGTTTTCAATGAGGATCCTACAAAATTGTGTTACCCTATGTTGTGGAAGTGCAAAGTTCCATTCCATTTCTATAAAATCTAATATTATTTTGTCAAAGAGTGCAAAAGTATACTCACTTGGACTAAAATAGCTAGGGTGATATAGGAAAACAACAATTTTCTAGTAGGAAATGGAGTATGTGTATTTGATGAGGAGTTCACATACATAAGGATATTTGTCTTTGAAGGGAAGCCCCTTCTTCTCCCCCATTTTTTTTAGGATATATATATATTTTTTATGAACTATGTATACAATACAAAACATGGTCCATTTTTTCGATAAGAGGAGGCAATGGTAATTCATCCCCATTCCTTTCAAAATTGTTGATATTTCACTTAAAATTTCATGAAGCCTCGTTAAGATGGATATATATATTTTTTCTTCAATATGAAAGAGGCTAAATAATGCAAGTGATTTTATCCTAAAGGTGTTTTGGCTGCTCATATGGTTTCAGTCAATTATTCCTCAATTTTCACTAGGTTGGAGGAAATCAAAGAAGCAGCCAATGAAAATGAATATGTCTATGTCAAATACAAGGTCGTAGCCATGTCGAACAAAACCACTCCTAAGAAGAAGAACCAAGCCACTTGTGATTATTCAAATACAAGCAAATGTCCAAATTTTACAGTGAAGAAGGCCCTTCTAGAAGAGGAAATCAGGAAACCACAACAAAAACACAGGGGAAGATCCACAACCAATGTTGATAGTGGCCCAACTCAGCACTACCATAAGAGTTCCTCTTCTATAAATAGAAATTAGGAAGTAATTTCAGTGGAAGAGATAATAATGAAGGGTTGTAGTTGATGGAGATAATAGGGACCTCTCTCGACATCAATTGGAGAGAAAACATATAGTTACTCATATTCCTAATAGAAAAAGGAATCTAGATGGAGGTGCACTCAAGACCCAGGGGGTATGGAAGAAAAGGTCATAGAAAAGGATTTTGATGAGGTTGATGAAATTCGAGCATGAGCTACAATGCAAAAAAAGGAGAATAAATTGATAGAAGAGGAGTTTTCTTGGGAGGGACAAACAATTTTTTAGGAAGAGTCTAAGACTCTTCATCATTCTAAATATGACAAATAGTTTGGAAATATATAGATCAGAATGTTCAATATGACATATAAAAGAGAAACATGAAATTAGAGCTCCGAGATTGAGGTGTAACGTCACCAAACCTCGATTTTTTTTTTTTGTTCTCATTGTCAAAAGTATTATATCCTAAAGTTATAATCAAATCCTTCTGGTGCAATTTCATTTGTAAAGGGTAAACCCCTCGGATATAATTGCACAATGTTTTTTGTCTAATTTTCATGGTGTTTCCATGGCAGAGTACTCATATGAAGTTCTCATACTAAACACCACAAACAATTAGAATAAATTATCTTTTCAGGTATAAAAAGGTATTGTGCTCTATAATGAAAATAGTTATAACTTTTTACACCAAGAACTCATACATTGCCTCATGTATCTATTTTATTGTAGAGATTTGACGGCCACCCTGCCCCTCGCGAGCACGGTCGCCCCACCAGGACCTTCACAAATCCTCGGCCCGAAGAGTTGGCACTCTTCCTCCCCTTTTCGGGGTTTCACAACCCACAGTCTCTCTCACACACGCTTCCCCCTTTATAACTTGCCTGAGGAGAAGAATCGGAGCCTCGCCTGTCGCGAATCCCGACGTCGAATGTCTTTTTCCCGGGTTCCCGATACCGAGGAAAGTCAATGTTGACTCTTCCTTCGCTTCTCGCCGCTCGGAGGATGTGTCCTCCCACACCCGGACTCAGAAATCCCAAAATGTCGATCCCGCGGTCTCGCTTCTCGTGACGTCGCGCCTCGGTCGTCAATCGTCTCCCCTCCTGAGACCCAAAGTCCCGAGGTCGCGAGGCCCGAAGTCGCGTGCTCCGTCAATGACCGTTGAACCCTGATAAGGAAAGAAACGGGGGCCGAAGTTAACCAACTCGTCCTCACGACTCCCGGCTAAATGGGCCAGTCTCTCCCCTTCTCTGTCCAAGGTATTTCGCCTCAGTTTCGCTCGCACTCTAAGCAGTTCTCTGAAGTCTTTTCTCCCTTCATAATATTCCTTC
>ML777873.1:1180338-1199716 GCA_009831015.1 Picea engelmannii
ATATATATATATATATTAATGCTCATAATAATGTATAGGGTTATATATATACCATTACATTCTATTCACCTATCATTATATAAATTCCTTATACCATAGAGTTATGGTGGATCAAATCCACATACTCTAGTCAACTCAACACTAAATTGAATTGTATTTTCATCCATGGATCTAGACCTTTGGTACTTATGAACTATCTATATCATGTTTTAATACAATCTCTAGTACTTTGATTTAATGCTTGCCGACGTTTCTTGAAACCATTCCTTATTAACTTCTTGTTTTAGTCTGATTTTTCACTATGGTGCATTGAGTTAACAACTAGTTGGGACTTGACCATACTTTTAACCTCTAACAGTATTGTCAAGCTTTAATGTTGCATGGGAACTCGATACCCAACCCTAACATCGGTTTAATGCATGAGTGTGAGTGAATTATTCATGGAGCCAAAGGATAATCCCCTCCTGGTTGAGGGTTTGTTGTGATTATATTATGCATTCATAGAGAGTCTTCATGACATGCTGGTAGTTTTACAGAGATTAACCAATCATTTTTATTATATTTTAATCTCATAGAGTAATTTTGTTGCTTAACATTTTTTTCTAACTCTATTGTTATATTACAGGTTTGAAAAGAGTTTTATGAAGAGATATGAACGAGCTTGTTTTTTATCATCTAAACCAAACAAAGGTAATGTTGAAAGATTCATTTTCATTGATGTCAACCCTTGAAGAAGTATGGTATCCCCAAAGGTATGGTTATGGAACCCATTGTTGATTAAGGAAAAAGATCATGAAGGATGGTGTAAATGAAGGTAACTCACTCATGGATGGATATTCCTCTTCATGTTGTTTCTGGTGATAGGTGGTAAACCATGTGGTTCCTCACAATTGAGGAGTTATGGTCTTGTGAAGATACAATCCCCTAAGAATGGTCAAGAAGCCCCTAGTTAGTTACAAGGAAATTAATGAAAGGGTAAAGTGGTTGTAAAAAGAAAGTATAGAAGCTCCTAAGATTAAAGAGAGAGGTCACTAGGAAAAATTATAAATATGCCTCAAGAATCCATTCACATGTACATTCACTCACTTATTATATTGAATATCTTCTAGTCAACTAGTGATATTTTTTGGCAAGTTTTGAGACGGTGAAATATGAGGTATAAACAAGTGACAAGTGAAGGAGTTTTAGGGTTGTAGAGGAGAGGGAAATTTTATGTGCAAACCCTATCTTGGTTGACCCCTGCAGGTCATATGACTAGTGTACAATGAGGCATCCCCGTGGGTTACACAGTACCTATCATGTGATGCCCCACGTGACATCATGTATTAGTCCCATGAGGACAACATATCTTTGGGGGAAATTCTTGTACCAAGTCCCTCAGGTCAGAGGAAATCTTACAGGTCAACATTATTATGCATTAGGTAAACTACAAAGGTATTGGTATGCTTATGTTCTTGTTTTGAATATTATACTTGGATGTGGTATGGTACATGCTTGAGGTATGTTTGTCTTGGCACATGATTGAGGTACATCTTGGATACATGGTTGATTGAGGTATATTCTCTTATTTGGTTATGACATGAGTATTGTTATGGTTCATCATTAGAGACATATCTTTGAGATGTGGATGTATGGTTGAGGTATACACGTGTTGTATGGTGGCATATGCATGAGGCACATGTTTTTTTTCTTTGATGCACTTCAATGATGATATGGTACAGGTCTATACATGATTGATGCTATAGTATATGGTACTAGTTTCATATATGACTGATGCTCTAGTATATGGTACATGATCAGATACATGATTGATTTTAGGATATATCTTATGGTACCTGATTGATGCATGTTATACTATAATTGTCGGTAAACATTTGATGCATGGAATGGTACAAGTTTTTGGTATAGCATATGTTGATGATTATTTATAGGTTGATGGTACAATGACAATTATTGGTTGATGGTACAGGTTGGATATAGTGATAGTTTGAGAGGTTATAGGTTGATGTGACAGTTGTAGTGTTAGTGATTGTGGCAGTGATAGTTGTTCTACACTTATATTTCAGGGTGGAAGGATGGGGCAAGGAAAGGGGGTTGTAGCCTCCTTCCGGTTGGTGCCGGAGAAATCAGGGAGTTGGAGATTCCTTCGGGTAGGAGCTTGAGAATAAGGGTGTTGTAGCCTCCTTCTGGTTGGAGCCATATAATTTAAGGATTTGTTGTTTCCTTGAGCTTGTATCTTGAGAATTGGGAATTTGGTGCTTCCAATGAATGGATTCTTTTGATATATAAGAAAGTCATTCCATGGTTTCCTCCCATTTTTATTTCCATGTAAATTATGGTGTATTGTGTTTCTATGGATTATGATTTGTTGATTTATACTTCTCGTGATATATTCATGATATCCCGTTGATCAAAGTAATGATTACATATAGTGGTTAAAAGTGATAATAAAGTTCTCATACTAATTCACCCCCCTCTCAATATTCCAACAATTGGTATCAGAGCGGGTCCTTCAAGAAATAGTTTAACCACTCGAAAGAGATCATGGAATACGTAGGATTGGCGAACCAAGGTTTGATGGTCAGAATTATGCCTTTGGAATACAAGTATGAAAACTTTTTGACAGGCAGATTGATTTCATGTTTAGCAGTAAGTAGTAGATGAATATGCAATGCCAAGGCAGTAAGTAGTAGACAGATATGCAGTGCCAAGGAAGTAAGTAGTAGATGGATATGAGGTGCCAACCACTACCCCAACTGATAAGGATGGAAAGAAACTCAATGACAATAATTCAAAGGCTAAAGGAATCATTTTGATTAGTCGGGATGATTCAACATTTGTCAAAGTTATGCATTGCAATACCTCAAAGGATATTTGGGATAAACATAAAAATATTTACGAAGGAGATACCAAAGTCAAGGGGGATAAGATTCAAACCCTTATAGCTAAGTTTGAGAAATTGAAGATGAAGGAATATGAAGACATTGCAGCCTACTTTCTGCGAGTTGATGAAAAAATGAACAATATTAGAGGACTCGGAGAAGAAGTTGATTAATCAATGTTCATTCAAAAGGTTCTAAGATCTCTACCTATGAGATTTGATAATAAGATATCAGCCCTGGAAGAAATAATATATCTTGAAAGTTTGAGCATGGATGAGCTACATGGAATATTCACAGCTTATGAAATGAGGATAGAAAAAGATAACCCAGTCACAAAGGAAGCAACGTTCAAAGAATCCAAGAAGACAAAGAAGCAGAAAAATAGAAAGTCAAAATGAGATTCTAGTTGCAATGAAAATTCATAGGAATATAAAGAAGTGGAAAACTTCGTAAGAATCTTGAAAATAAGAACTAGAAAGTACAAAGGTATGCTTCCATTGAAATGTTTTAATTGTGATGGTATTGGTCATTTTTCTTCTAAATTTCCTTATGCTAAGAATAAAGGTAATGATGAAGAAGAATATCCTAAGAAGAAAAATAAAAATAAAAAGGGAGACAAGAGAAGGAACAAAAATAATTTCTTCAAGAAAAGTCTCTACTCCAAGGAAGACATCTCCTCCTCGGATGAGGATGATGAGAGTGATAGTGATTTAGAAAGAGTACTCTTCATGGCAGTAGATGATGATGATCAATAAAATTATGAAGAAGGAGGAGAAGTTGATCTCATATCATAATTAATCAATACCTTAGAAGAACTAGGGAAAGAAAGAAATAAAATCAAGTCACTCAAAGAAGAATTAAAGAAGAAAGAAGGATCTAAAAAATCCAACTCAACCATAATTATAGGTAGAGATATAGTCAATCTTAAAAGAAAATATGCTAAGACATAAAATGTTCTACTGATTGAAGATATGAAGCAGAATCTACCGAGTGTAATTGAAATTTGTGGTCAAGGACACAAAGTTTTATTTGACTCAGATAAATGTGAGATAAGCAAAGAAGGATCAGGAAAGTTGGTGGCCACAACTATAAGAAATCCAAACAACATATATGTCCTGAATTAAATTGGAAACAAAATATGTTGCTTAGGAAAGGAAAATGAAATTTGGATCTGGAACAAAAGAATGGGTCACATGAATTTTGATAACCTTGTTAACATCAACAGAAGGGAAGCGGTGAAAGAAATTCCTGAGATTTCACATCCAACAAATACTCTACGTGAGCATTGTCTACAAGGAAAACAAACCAGGACCAAGTTCAAAACAAAAAAGTACTCCACAAAAAAACCATTGGATATTTTACACACTAACCTATGTGTACCTACAAGAATGAAGGGATTAAATGGAAAACTATATTCTATGTTATTGGTTGATGACTAAATAAGGATGACCACAATTTGATTTCTCAGGAAGAATTCAGAGGAATTTGAACAATTCAAGATATACAAATATATGGTTGAAACCAAAATGGATTTGAAAATCAAGTGTTTGGGATAAGATAATGGTGAAGATTTTACATCAAAGGAATTTGTGGATTTATGTGTTGAACATGGAATACAAATACATTTCTCAGCAGCTAGGACACCTCAACGAATGGAGTTGTTGAAAGAAATAATAAAATAGTATAGGAAATGGCAATAACCATGTTGAAACATTCCAATTTGAGTGACATATTTTGGGCATAGGAAGTACATAAAACAATTCATATCATGAACAAATGAATTCTCAGAAGTAACAGTGATAAGAATCCCTACGAGTTACAAAAAGAAGACCGACAAATGTGAATCATTTTAGAGTAATTGGAAGCAAATGTTATATCAAAAGAGAAGATGGCAGGCTTGGAAAATTTGAATTATGAGTTGATAAGGGAATATTGGTTGGGTATTCAAGAAAAAGAAAATTATACAAGTGCTTTAGTCCAAGAATAAACAAGATATTGGAAAGAATCAATGTAACAATTGATGAAACAAGTCAATGAAAGACCGAAGAAAGAAGAAAATATCCATAAGAGGAGAATGAAGAAGAAGCTCTAAAATAAGAAGTAGAAGAAGAAGAATAAGAAGAGCAATACAAAGTAGATAAAGAGGAATATGAGTAGTACATACCTCACAAGACACCTAGTTGATGAGCGCAGAAGAATCATTCACCAGAAGAAATTATTTGGAATAAATATGCAAGAGTTGAAATCCGAAGAAGAATACCTTCACCACAACAAAGACATATAGAATTGTTATCCATAGTTGAACCAAGAAGTCTTGAAGAAGCCATCAATAATGAACACTGGGTCAAGGATATTGATAAGGAATTGGATCATATAGAGAAGAATGACACATGGGAACTGGTTACAAGGCTAAAGAAAAAGAATGTGGTTTGTACAAACTGGGTTCTTAGGAAAAAACTTATTGAGGATGGAAATGTAACCAAAAACAAAGCAAGGTTAGTATGCAGAGGATATTCTCAAATTGAAGGTATATATATTGAAGAAACCTTTTCCACAGTTTCTAGGATGGAAGCAATCAGATTGATATTAGCACATGCATGTTCTAAAATAATCATCGTATATCATATGGATGTAAAATAAGGCTTTCTAAATGGAGAATTAGAAGAATAAGTATACATCGAACAACCTAAAGGGTTTCTACTATCTGAAAATGAATATTATGTTTGAAGAGTAAATAAAGAAGTGTGTGGAATCAAGAAGGAACACAAAGCATGGTATTAAATATTAGATAGGTATCTACAACAACAAGGATTCAGGAAGGGAAATGTAGACATCAATCTCTACATAAAAGTGGATCGATAAAATATATTGATAATTGAATTTTATGTAGATGATATTATCTTTGGGGTCGATGATGAAAGGATGAGTCATAGGTTTTCCAAAGTCATGCAAAATGAGTTCAAAATGTCTTTGATCCATGAGTTGAATTTATTTTTTGGATCACATATATGTTAGCATGATAAAGGTATTTTCATGTCCCAAACCAAGTATATTAGAGAAATGCTAAAGTTTGGAATGGAAGACTATAAAAATGTAAGTAATCCTATGCAGACCAATTGCATGTTGAACTAGGAATATGAATCTAAGGATGCATATCTGAGACTCTAAAGATAAATTATTAGCGGCTTACTCTATGTGACAACGTCAAGACTGGATGTGATGCAAATAGTTGGACAAGTTATGAGATTTCAAGTAGCACTGAAAGAAACACATGTCATGGCAATAAAATGAATATTCAGATATCTCAAAGAAACATAAGATTTTGGATTGTGGTATCGAAAAGGGAATGATCTATCTTTTCTAGCCTAGATAGATGCAGATTGGGAAGGTAGCATTAATGATAGAATAATTACAAGTGGAGCATCTTTCTACTTAGGTGATTGTTTGGTATCATTGTTGACAAAGAAACATTCATCTGTGTCTTTGTCCACAACAGCAGCATAGTATGTTGCAACAACACCATGTTGCACTCAGGTTCTTTGGATGAGGCAAACCTTGCAAGATATATAGGTGGAATATGATGAGCCTATTATGATACTATGTGATAACAACAATGCTATTAGTATCTCTAAGAATCCATTCATGCATTCCAAGACAAAGAACATTCCAATCAAGTTTCACTTTCTATGTGAACATGTTACAAAGAAGAACATTAAGCTAGACATTAGGAAAAAAGAACAAATTGTAGATATATTCAACAAACCTCTTCCAAGGGAGACCTTTGACTATCTTCGACAGATATTTGGTGTAGTTTCTTCCCCATATTGATTCACACAGCATCAGGAACAATAAGAAAAGGGGAGAGAAGCATAAGACTTGGAGAATACAAGTAAAGAATATTTTGAATGATTTTCATATACATAAAAGACTTACACAAGGAAGCAACATGAAGATAAATCAAGGGCTTGCCGATAGGCAGAGCATCCCCATAGGAGAATTACTCTTTTCTATTGATTTAAAATGGGGGGGAGAGAACAAAGGCATGGAAACAAAGAGAAAGAACATATGCATGAAGATAGGGGGAGCAATGGTCACAGGGGGAGCGATGGTCACAGGGGGAGAATAAGAAATAGCATAGGTTTTACCATGCCATCAGTGTTTCCATCAATGCCAAAGGGTGATATTGTTGAAATATTGGTTGTCATTGATGACAAACCTTGAAGAATTCCGTTATCCCCAAAGGTATGGTTATGGAACTTGTTTTTGATAGAGGAAAACATTAATGAAGGATGGTGTAAATGAAGGTAACTCACTCATGGATGGATAGTCCTCATCATGCCATTTCCAATGATAGGTGCTACACCACGTGGTTCCTCATGGTTGAGGAGTTATGTCCTTGTGAAATTAGAAGCCCTAAAGAATGGTCAAGAAGCCCATAGTTAGTTATAAGTCAATTAATGAAAGGGTAAAGTGGTTGTAACATTAAATTATAGAATCCACTAAGATTAAGGAGAGAGGATACTAAGAAAAAATTATAAATACACCTCAAGGAGTCATTCACAAGTATATTCACTCACTTATTCTATTGAATATCTTCTAGTGAACCAGTGATCATTTGGGCAATTTTTGCGATGGTGAAATCTGAGGTAGAGACAAGTGGAAAGTGTGGGATTTTTGAGGTTGCAAAGGAGAGTGAAATTTTCTAAGGAAACACTATTTTGGTTGACCCCCACGAGAAAAACCACCAGTGTGTCATGAGGCATCCCGACGAGTTGCACAATATCTGTCATGTGAGGCCCCGCATGACATCATGTCTTAGTCCCACAAGGATGAGACACATTTGGGAGAAATTATTGTACCATGTGCCTGAGGTCAGAGGAAATCTTAAGGTCAACACTACTGTGTATCAACCGAGCTACAAAGGTATTGGTACGCTTATATGCTTGTTTTGAGTATTATACTTGGTTGTGGTATGGTACGTGCTTGCAGTATGTTTGTCTTGGCACATGATTGAGGTACATCTTGGCTACATGGTTGATTGAGGTATACTATCTTATCTAGTTATGACATGACTGTTATGGTTCATCATTAGAGACATATCTTTGATATGTGGATGTGTGGTTGAAGTATACACTTGATGTATGGTGGCATATGCATGAGGCACATGCTCTGGTTCTTTAAGGCACTTCATTGATGATATGGTACAGGTCTATACATGATTATTTATATGGTATATGTTAATGACTTCATATATGTTTCATGCTCTAGTACATGGTAGATGATTGGATACATAATTGATGTTATAGTATATCTTATGGTACATGATTGATGGATGTTATACTAAATTTGTTGGTACATAGTTGATGCATGGTATGGTACATGTTTTTGGTATAGAATATGTTGATTATTAGTTACAAGTTGATGGTATAGTGATTAATTACAGGTTGATGGTACAATGATCAATTACAAGTTGATGGTATAGTGACAGTTACAGTTTGATGGTATAGGTTGGATATAGTGACAGGTTGATAGGTTTAAGGTTGATGTGACAATGACAATGCCAATGATTGTGGTAGTGATAGTTGTTCTACACTTATATTTCAGGGAAATAGTATGGGGCAAGGAAAGGGGGTCATAGACTCCTTCCAGTTGGTGCCGGAGAACTCAGGGAGTTGAAGATTCCTTCAGGTTGGAGCTTGAGAATCAATGCATTGTAGTTTCCTTTTGGTTGGAGCCAAAAAATTCAGGGAGTTGTAACTACCTTCATGTTGGAGCCTATAAATAGGGGATCATAGTCTCCTTCCAGTTGTATCTTGAGAATTGGGAAGTTGGTTCTTCCAATGAATGTATTCTTTTGATATATAAGAAAATCATTTCATGGTTTTCTCCCATTTGAGTTTCCACATAAATCCTAGTGTACTGTATTTCTTTGGATTATGTTCTATTGATTTATATTGCTCTTGATATATTGATGATATACTGCTGATGAAATTAATTATTACATATTGTGGTTAAAAGTGATAATAAAGTGCTCATACTGATTCAGCCCCCCTCTCAGTATTCCAACAGGTAACATCTCTTTAATTCTTTTGTTCAAGCTTTCTTAACTAGAACTATGTTCAACAGTATCGACTCCATTGAGACGACTCCTTCACATAATTGTTTATTTTTTTGTAGGCCATTCACTATGTATCTTTTACTATTGGTTTCGACTATGGCATGGGTCTAGGATTACAAGTAATAGTTCATTCACCTCTAGTTTCATCGTTTGAATTTTTTTTTTTTAACAATACACTTTTAGATTATCCTAGATAAGAGTATTTCCATTACTTTGTAGGTTAACTAGGTTTTATTTACTCAAACCCACGAGCTTGTACTCTCCTAAGGTAACGTCGATTTCGTTTACAGTCTAGTTATTTAGGTTTCTCGTCTTAAGTAATTTCTTACATTTGGTAACATTTTATATGTAGGTTTATTACATTTCCATACTATGTAATTTTTTAACATCCACAATACCCAAATAACGAGGTTTGCATCACATAAACCTTCGACATAAGTGGATAGTTTGATTAGTTTCCTAGTATACGGGTATCCAAACCCTAAGCTAAGGATTTATCCATCTAACATATGAGATGTTAGATTTTTTTTTGTCTACATAATGATTGTGTCATTTTTTTAACACTCGGCTCCCTTTACAGGGTTCCTCAAAACCCCTTTGGGTTAATCCTAGTTCGTGAGGACATTGAAAAAAGTTAATTGACTCAAAGAGTAACCCGTCTTAGAGCCGACTTTGTCATGGTTCAAATATGAAGTTGGATACTGTGCCTCTTTACATCAACACACTGTTCATTCTATAAGTATATCTTAGATTCTTTATAGTTTTGAAACTTCATTTATTCTTACAACCTATTGTTTAATACACCTATCTCTTGAATATACCTATTTGTTTGTTTAGTTTATTACTAGAATTGACAATAGATTTACCTAAGTTATAGTGACAATCGCACGTGGATCAAAATTTGATGACCTCGTGAAATTTATAGAATATTAAATATAACGTTTGATAATCAATTTTGTGACTGAGAATGAAGACCAAGCGTCTATTGCACAACAATAACACACCACATTGAAGAGTATAAAATATTATTTCTTCATTTTTAGGGTTAAATAGGACATAATTGTAGCATCATTATGTGAGTATATTCAAGAATATATAAAGGGTGCATTACAAGCAATAGATAACCCATCGCGACCTTTAAGATTAAAGAAACGATTATGACATTTTTAGTTGGTATTTTTCTTCATATCTGAAGAGTCTAGGAAAGATAGAGAGGAGAGACCACCATCCCATGCTTCCATTTTTGTGTTTATAAGTCTTGTTTAAATCATTTCCCTTGGTTTTGTTGTTTCTTAGTCTACAATCATCTAGTCTTGTCTTTCAAATGATTTTGTTAATGGTCAAGGCCAATTTCTTACTACTTTCTTTCATCTTCCAGGTTGTCTTACTTAATGTATGGTCAACGGGAGCCCCATCCCATTCCAATAGGATGAACACATTTCTTATTTTCTCTTTTAAGTATGACAAATACTATGTAGTTCCATTTTTTCACACATTTTATTTCATTTTAGACAACAAATTTGTATTTATTATTCTATTAAAACTCTATAGAGAGTTATTTCGGGAGCTCATGACTTTTATGGTTTATGACTTTTATTAAAGCATGAAATCTCAAGTATGTGTTTCCTTTGCAACCTTATGATATGAATGGTACAAAATCATTTAAAGTTTTCTTGAACGGGAAATAGTTATCATAAAGTTTTGCATATCATGCTTCATGCATTTTTCTTTCTCTTGCTATGATAAGGGAAATGGTTATGGTGGAATGAACAAAATCATTTTCTTTCTCTGCATCAAAATTGTTTCTATGAAATCTTTGCATGTTTTCATTGTGTCTTCCATGCGTTCACATTAAATGTTCAATGAACGAGAACTTGTTATTGAGAACCTTAATATAATTGTTATTTGAGTGAGAAATAGAGGAGAACCACCTATATAAAAATGAAGAGGGTATATCCAAGTCCTGTGACAATGCCTTACTAGATTGACACTTTTCCTTCACAGGAAACAAGATCAACATGTATGTATATAAGTTAATGTTATTATTATTTTTTTATTTTCAGGTTTATTTATTTCTGCTTTTAGAATTATTACATATTATTATATTTTACATTATTACACTAGTTTGTTGTTAATTTAATTTATTATTATTTTTTAATACTGTTGGATGATGTTGTCATTGATGCCAATGGTTTGATTGATTGATGTCAAGTGATTGATTTATGTCAAAGGATTGATTTATTCATGATTGATGTAATATAATATGTATTTTCCTTGATGAGAATGCATAGATGAATATGGATCAATGAGTTGTCATTGATATGATGAAGATGGATCAATGAGTTGTCATTGATACATGATGAAGATGGATCGATGTGGTTTCATTGGTATACAATGCATTCTTGGAAAAATGTGTATATGACTCATTATTGTCTTATCATGATTGATAAGGTGCACAAATGGATGAACTCCAAAGTGGTCCCCTTATGGTGAAAGCCCTCATGGGAAGACACTTTGTGGATTGAGTTATCCTAGAAGAATGGTTGGAGGACTCATGCTTTGATTATTGTCCTATAATGATTTATAAGGTGCACAAATGGATTAACTCCAAAGTGGTTCCCTTATGGTGAAATCCCTCACGGAAAGACGCTTTGTGGATTGAGTTATCCTCGAAGAATGGTTGGAGGACCCATGGTTGTATGTGGAATAAAAAGATGAAGATTAAGGAAATTCTTGGTGAAACTATACTATATATATAGTGCTTGTCATGCCATTTCTGGTGGTATGTAGAACATCACATAACTCCTCACGGTTAGATATTTATGGCCATGAGAAGTTGGAGACCCCAGGTTTGGGTAATGGACCCAAGTTTGTTTGATGGATAACAGTATGAGTTATGATATATTTTTAGACAATAATATTTTATATGAATAATACATGTCATTCCATTTCTGGTGGTATGTGGAATGTCACATAACTCCTCACAGTTTGAGAGTTATGGCCTTACGAAGTTGGAGGACCCTCACATGTCATCTAGAAGCCCTAAAAGGTCAAAGTAGTCAAAGTGGTTTAAGGGATTTTAAAAGGTAAATAATAAAGTGAAGTGATGAGTGTACTATAATTCAAAGTGAATACAAAATAAATTATTTAAATAATAAATTTAATGGAGAAATTAGAATTTGGTTAAGCCTAAAATAAGGAAAGTGGGGCCAAGTGACCTAGAAGATGTTTTTAAGGAAGCTACTTGGAGAGTATAAATAAGCGGCAAGGCTCTCTCATTTTAATCACACTTGAGAATATTGAATATCTATATGTGTCTAAGGTAACCAAGGATATATAAGCTGAAATTCTGAGGAAAGGTGAAGAAAAGAAGGCCGAAATGCAAGGAAGGATAAAGTTTTTTGATGGTGCTTTCTAAGGTATGTTATTTACAAGTCATCTCACCATTTTTTCTATAACTTTATTTCTATAATGATTCAGACCATGAAATTGTTATTCCATTGGGAAAACATACCCAAGTATCTTTGGTAAATAATTCATCTTGTAGGTCATTGTATTTTTGGAGTTACACTTCGTGGAATATAGGGTTTGTGGCTAGTCCTGAAACTAGTCAAAAACGAGTGTTTCGTGTAAAAACATCATAACTTTTCATAACAGATACCATATTTAGTGATACAAAATGTGTTGGTTAGGGTACATGCTGTAGTATGTTTTGTAACATTTTAAGATCAATTCAATGAATATTTTATGCGAGCCACGCTCTACAATGTCCCTCTCTAGAATAAGCCAGAATTCAACAAGGTATGCCATTTTTTTTATAATGCCTTTTATGAGAGGTACCAAGTAGTGCCACCTGGAGGAATTTAATTAAAAACACTGAAGAACATTTTGTATCAGTTCCATATATTTATTCATTACCGGTAGAAAGTTATGATTATTTCAAGTTGGGGTTGTTGACTAATCCAAAACTAGTCATGGTTGAGACAAGTAGTTGATGAGTTGGCACATACATGAGGTGTATAGTTGATGATGTTGGTACATATTGATGATTCATTGTTGATGAGTATTTGACACATGATTGGTATATACTTGGTACATGGTTGGATGCACTTGTTTATGGTACAGGTTGATTATAGGTTCTTTGGCACAGGGTGGTGCATGGTTGATGCACTTGTTTATGTTGACAGATTGATATTTGTTGAGGATTGTTGCCTCATCTTAGTTGGTGTTGAGAATGTAAGATGATTTTTGAATATAGAGCTGGTGCTTTTATAGAGTTGTAATCTATTCAGTTGTTGCTAAAAGAACCCCGGATTGAAGTCCATAATAAAAAGAAAAATTGTACATACATCTTGTGTTCTTTGTGTTCCTTGTGGAGATGATTTGTTGATGATTTGTTGCTGATATATGTTGCTGATATGTATTCACATATAATTGATTATAAATGATAGCAATGAGTAATAAAAAAATGTTTAATGTTAACTAAGGATTTTTTGTGTAAGAGGGAAGTTTGGGGAAAAAGACCTCCACACTCATTAACCCCCCCTTCTAAGTGTGGTAGGTGTGTCCAATAATTGGAATCAGAGCGGGCCTTCACTACAAGCCTTAACAAGCTTTAAGTAGATCCATAGACACACAAATGGATCATGAAGCTCCAATCCTTGATCAAGAAAACTATTCCACTTGGAGAATAGATATGGGGTTATATTTGAAGACAATGGGAGCAACTATTTGGAAGGAAATCATCGGTGGATATGTTCTGTTGAAGAACAAGTTAAAGTTTGAAGCTCAAAGGGAAGGAAAGAAGAATGATGCATTGGCTCTCAAGACCATTCTTAGTGGACTGTCAAGCCCTATCAAAGAGATCATGGGAAAATGCACTTCCACCAAGGATCTATGGCTAAAGCTAGAGGAAACATATCAAAGCAAGAAGGAGAAGGAAGAAATTTAAGACCACTCCATCAAGATCATCAAAGGTAAAGAATCATCAAAAACTTTTGAATGTATTGTTTCTAAATGTGATTTTGAAAACATTTGAAGTGAAGATAGAGAATCAAGTAATGATAGCACAAAGGAAGATCTTGAAGACATTTCAAATGAAGGCAAAAAATCATGTGATATTGTTGGAAAGAAGGAAGATATTGAAGGTAAAGAATCTCCCAAGACTCTTGATTGCAATAATTCAAAGTGTGATGATGTTGAATTTTTCTCAAGTGAAGAAGATGATCTAGAAACAATTTTTTTAAAGTTTGATGATAGTTATCCCATGGAAATAATATAAAAAAATCTATTCGAACTTCAAAAGGAAATTGAAGAGGGTTTATACATGTATAGGAGTGATCATTGTTATACACAATATAACTATCTTTCGGATAACACTAAGAAGTTTGTTAGGAGGAGTTAAAGGCACATCTTGAAGTTAAAGGGAAGGCTCAAAGAACAAGAAGAGAGTTCTAAATTAGAAGGAAAGGAAGAAGAGATCACAAGACTAAAGAATGGAAAAGAAGACATGAATTTAGATGATGAGATTAGAAAAATCTTTGAAACCATTATTCTTCTCAAGACCCAAATTGAAGAAGCCAAAAGAATAGAGGAACTATTGAAGATTCAAATAAATGAAAAGGAAGAGTCATGTTGTAAGCTAGAAGATGAAATTGTTGACCTTAGAAAGAAGGTAGAGAAGTCAAACAAATTCTTGAATAGCTCAAGAATCTTGGATGAGATATTGGAAAGTCAAAGACCACCATGTGATAAATCAAGTCTTGGATACAAAGGAGAAGATACACATGTTGAAGAAATCACCTCAAAGAAGCATGAGGTAAGTCCATCAAAGAAGGAAGACAATGTTGCAAAACAACCATCTACACAAGAAAACGAATATTTCAAAAGAACAAAGCAAGGAAGACATCAAGAAGCTACTTTTGGGACACCAAAGAAAAGGTATGAAAGTATCTTTCATGGGCATTGTTATTCATGTAATGGATATAGTCACAAAGCTTTTGAATGTAGATCTTATGAAATAAGATATAATGGAAGATTATATAACACCACAAGGTGTTGGAGATGTGATCAAGTATGACATATTTCTTTTCACTGTAACTCTATGAGATGCTACAACTATAGTGGATTTGGACACAAATCCCAGGAGTGTTGGAACAAAAGAAGAAATTCCATGATGAGGACTTCACATAGCATGGATAGAAGAAGGAATGAAGTAAGAAAGGGATATATCTTTGAAAATATGGATGCTCAGAGATCAAGTTATGAGGAGAAGGGTCATCTACAGAAGTGGGTGAAGAAGACAGAGAAGCCAGATCAGAATGAAAGACTAAAGTGAAGTACAAAAGTGTCATCTACTGAGGCACACATGGGTGACAGTGGTGAAAGTCGCATGCATACATGTGTTGAACTTGAATAGGCCATGTACACACTCACTCTGTTGTGAAACAGGTCACTTATATTTTGTAAAGCCTTTGGAAAAAGGCAATGCACAAGGCTTGGAGTTTGATGTGATGGTATAACTCTGTATTGCAGGGTCTGACATTGTTTATTGCAGGTTCTGACACTATTCGTTGTAGGTTTTCATGGTGAGATCACACAATGGTATAATAAAAATAAATGTTGGGTGCATGGCACTAACCCAAGAGTATGGATTGATGTTGATCTGGTGGGATTAATCATTTTGTGATGTTGATGGCGGTGTACATGGCTAGTATATCTTATGATGTATTATTGGAAGCATATGTTGATATCATGGTGCTTGCATTTTGCATATGGATTTGGCTACATGTTGACATATATGGTTGGTGATTTGATGAGGTGATCATGTTGTACATCATTGTTGATCTATAGTTGATGCATGATTGGTACTTTTCTATTACATTGGAAGAGGCACCTACTAGCAGTTTGATTGGCACATGTTTTATGGAGAATTTGGCATACATATATGGGATTCATCATTTTGTGGTATCGGTGCATGGTAATGTACATGTTTGGTACACTCATAGATGGAATATGCTTGATGATACTACACCATTGGTACTACTTGATTAGCACAACAATTGGCATTTTTTTGAGATACATGATTGTGGCACTTGGTTCATGATGGAGACATATCACGAGTGATATGATACATTGTTTGGCATGTTGGTATATGCACATGGTTGGCATATTGTTAGATTCACATGGTTGGCATATTGGTGGATGCACATGGTTGGAATATTGGTAGATGCACATGTTGGCATGTTGATAAAGGCATATGATTGATACATTCCATGGATGATATCTTTTGGCACATTGCATGATGTTGATGTACATAGGTGTTGTGCATGATGAGCACACATTTTGTACAGGATGTACTTGTTTGATATTTTGCTCATGATTCTTTATTTTATTGTTGACATATCTTTCACTTCATGATGGTTGGTATGGCATGAGTTTGATGCATGAATATGTCCAAGGATCGTTATACGGTAGCCCAATGTTCATCTTGCAGAAAAGATAGGGGAGACATACCCATAGGGGGAGTCATTATTCTTCCCATGATTCTAGGAGGAGATATTTATCATATGCATACCTAGAAAAGAGCCCTATACTTGAAGAAAGAGCACATGAGAATAATTTCAGGGGGAACAATGGTCATAGGGGGAGTATGTTCGATGCATATTCATCATTACTTTAGAGTGATATCCCTTCTTCAAAAGGGGAGAGATTATTTATAGGAAGATCAAAGGCATTCAGACAGGGGGAGCAACCCCAAGGAGAGTTCAAGCAAGGGGAGAAGCCCCAAGATGAGAATGGCCCTTTGCCATTGATGTCAAAGGGGGAGAGTTAATCACATTGATGTGATTGATTTTTATTGACGGGGAGAGATAGTCACATTGAGTATTGATGTAGAGCATGCCTTATCTACATGTTGACATCAATAATTGGTAATTGGTGTTGACATCAATGTTGGTATTGCCATCAAAGCCAAAGGGTGAGATTGTTGGATCATGTTGTTATTGATGCCAACGGTTTGATTGATTGATGTCAAGTGATTGATTGATGTCAAAGGATTGATTGATTGATGATTGATGTAATATAATATGTATTTTCCTTGATGAGAATGCATAGATGAAGATGGATCAATGAGTTGTCATTGATATGATGAAGATGGATCAATGACTTTTTATTGATACATGATGAATATGGATCAATGTGGTTTCATTGGTATATGATGCATTGTAGGAAAAATGTATATATGAATCATTATTGTCTTATCATGATTTATAAGGTGCACAAATGGTTGAACTCCAAAGTGGTCCCCTTATGGTGAAAGCCCTCATGGGAAGACGCTTTGCAGATTGAGTTATCCTAGAAGAATGGTTGGAGGAACCATGCTCTCATTATTGTATTATCATGATTGATAAGGTGCACAAATGGATTAACTCCAAACTGGTCGCCTTATGGTGAAATCCCTCACAGGAAGACGCTTTGCGGATTGAGTTATCCTCGAAGAATGGTTGGAGGACCCATGCTTGTATGTGAAATAACGAGATAAGGATCAAGGAAATTGTTGGTAAAACTATCCTAGATGTATATTTATTGTCATTCCATTTTTGGTGGTATGTAGAACGTCACATAAGTCCTCATGGTTAGAGAGTTATGGCCATGAAAAGTTGGAGACCCCAGGTTTGGGTAATGAACCCAAGTTTGTTTGATGGGTAATGGTATGATTTATGACATATTTTCATATAATACTATTCTATATGAATAATACATTTCATGCCATCTCTGGTGGTATGTGGAATGTCACATAACTCCTCACGGTTTGAGATTTATTGCCTTACGAAGTTGGAGGACCCTCACATGTCATCTAGAAGCCTCAAAAGGTCAAATTAGTCAAAGTGGTTTAAGGGATTTTAAAAGGTAAATAATAAAGTGAAGTAATCAGTGTACTATAAGTCAAAGTGAATAAAAAATAAATTATTTAAATAATAAATTTAATGGAGAAATTAGAAGTGGGTTAACCCTAAAATAAGGAAAGTGGGACCAAGTGACCTAGAAGATGTTTTTAAGGAAGCTACTTGGAGAGTATAAATAAGAGGCAAGGCTCTCTCATTTTAATGAAACTTGATAATATTGAATATCTATATCTGTCTGAGGTAACCAAGGATATCTAAGCCGAAATTCAGAGGAAATGTGAAGAAAAGAAGGCTGAAATGCAAGGAAGGATAATTTGTTTTGATGGTGCTTTCTAAGGTATGTTATTTACATGTCATCTCACTATTTTCGCTATAAAAAAATTTCTATAATGATTTAGACTGTAAAATTGTTATTCCATTGAGAAATCATACCCAAGTATCTGTGGTAATCAATTCATCTTGTGGGTCATTGTATTTTGGGATTTACACTCCGTGGAAAATAGGGTTTCTGGCTAGTCCTGAAACTAGTCAAAAATGACTGTTTCGGGTAAAAACGTCATAACATCTTCATAACAGATGAAAATTGAGTGAGACAAAATGTTTTAGTTAGGTTACATGATTTAGTATGTTGTAGAACAGTTTTATATCAATTCAAAAAATATTTGTTGCGGGCCACGCTCTACAATGTCGCTCTCTAGAATAAGCCAGAATTTAGCAAGGTATTCCATTTTCGCTATAACACCTTTTTTGAGAGGTTCCAAGTAGTGCCACCTAGAGGAATTGCATAAAACACATTGAAGAACATTGTGTATCAGTTTCACATCTTTATTCATTACAGGTACAAACTTATGATTATTTCAAGTTGGGGTTGCTGACTAATCCAAATCTAGTGATGGTTGAGACAAGAAGATGACGAGTTCGCACATACATGAGGTGTATAGTTGTTGATGTTGGTACATATTGATGATTCATTTTTTATGAGTCTTTTACATATGATTGGTATATACTTGGTACATTGTTGGATGCACTTGTTTATGGTACAAGTTGATTACATGTTGTTTGACACAGGTTGGTGCATGGTTGATGCACTTGTTTATGTTGACAGGTTGATATTTATTGAGGATTGTTGCCTCATATCAGTTGGTGATGATAATGTAAGATGAGTCTTGCATATAGAGCTGGTGCTCTTATAGAGTTGTACTCGATTCAGTTGTTGCTCAAAAACCTCTAGATTGAAGTCCATAACAAAAAGAAAAATTGTACATGCATCTTGTGTTCTTTGTGTTCCTTCTGGTGATGATTTGTTGATGATATGTTGCTGATATATGTTGCTAATATGTATTCACATCTAACTTATTATAAATGAAAACAATGAGTAATGAGCAAATGTTGAATGTTAACTAAGGCATTTTTGTGTAAGAGGGAAGTTTTGGGAAAAAGATCCCCACACTCATTCACCCCCCCCCCCCCGC
>ML777873.1:1214703-1285264 GCA_009831015.1 Picea engelmannii
AACAATAATAAAACATCCTGTCATCAATCATGACGCATCATCATCACGGTTAAGTGGTTCATCATCATAAAAATCCAGATCACTTGCGAGCAAGTGTCCTCAAAGAATAAGTTTTGTCAGTGCGCCAGAGCGGGATGTTACACTTTAAGTTTTTCAGACTCTGTGAAATTGAAAATACCGACGAGCATTAACTAATATGGGCTCAATAAAAATCCACAGAAAAGTAGTAGTTAGGACTATTATTGTTATTTTTTGTAATAAAAGAGGAAATGCCAGCAGAAGTTGTGATCACCTTCGTTCCAAAAGAAAAGGAGTTCTATCATCTCAGTAACTGGTCATTGCATAATACCCTCCTGTTACAGAGCTCTCTTGCATTATTCCTCTACAAAATTTTGGTAACTAAATGGTTTTTCAATCGAAACTGATCACAGAACACTGACTATTTCTACAAGTCAATGCCACTAGAATCTGTGTCAAAGATCTTTCAAGCACTAGAAAACAATGTTCATCTTTGTGCTTATCCGACACCAATGATCACCTCTATGTTCATCCAGTACTAAGGGCCACCCCTGCACCAAATCATCTCGTTATGCTTATCTGGTACTGGACCCTCTCTGGTATTAAAGAAGGGACCCTGCACTATTCTGGTACTAGTTACGAACTCTACACATAGGTGATCTCGTACTAGTTCCAATGTTGCAAATTGGTGATCCTGTACTTAGATGATCTGGTACTAGTAAGGATGCGACTAGTAACCCTCATCATATTTCCAAGTTACTGTTCAATTATTAGTACAAGGACATACGGATTCAACATTTTTTTCTCTTTATTTAAAGGAATTAGACTAAATATGCATTTAAAAACATATGGTTTCTCTCAGATCATGACATACCCTTTCTTTCACGAACCTTTGAAAAATCCTCGACCACATTTCCATAAGAGAAGATGTCCCTATCCCCTGAAATATTAAGAGTGCAAGGTCATGATGTCTCTTACCAGATCAAACTCATACTCCCTCTGTCTATCCGGTAAATAAATCACATAAACTTATGATACGCTAACGTACTATATGAAATGACACAAACCATGTCTCAAAGCATATCGAATAATAATCCAAGCCTATTCTACACTCACGAGTCCTGATCATAACGACCACACCTTTCCATGAATATTTTCTGACACCAAGTTTCCCATGATTCCGTAAGCCGTTAGTGGATCCGACCTGCCTCACCAAATCATTATGATTATCTATGTGACCATTGTAATCTACACTTCCATCTATAAATGCTCCTTTGGATGGCTCTGTCATCCAGATGAGAGTTATTTATCATTGTTGTCACACCATCTACAGACATCCCATGCCTTTGTATCCCTTGCACATTTTTCCTCGTCCGGTACTCTATCACAGACTACATTTATCCAGTACTCAACCCTCAATCCTTTGTTTGTGCCTCATGTAGCTGAGATAATTGTTTAAGATCGCATGGGGGTCGACAAGCATGAGCCCATATTTCAATTATATAGGGAAACAACAGAATATCATGCTTGCAAGAAGAAATATGAACATGCAGGGTGGGTGCCATTTTTGGAGAATTTTAAAGGCCATCACGAGGGAATTTATCCTTCCTTCGCACAGACATATGATGGAAGAAGTGTGCAGTTTGGAGACATAAAGCTAACAATTATAGAAGCCACTATATCAGAAGCTACATGTCTCCCCATGGTTGGAGAAGAATACTTCAAGAGGGTGATCGTTGATAGGAAACTACGTCTGAAATTCCTCAAATCAGAACATCAATACCCCAATTGGACTAAGGACATCCCATAAAGCTACGTCAAAGAGGAATATTGGATGATGCTCATAAGTATGCAAAAATTCCTCACCTGTGAAGGAAGGTATACAGTGAGCTTCATTTGTCATTTGAAGATTTTATCACATTTCGAGGGAGGACCACAAATTAACTTTCCCCACTTCCTATGGATGAGTTTAAAGAAGATGGTGAGAGGGGTGAGGTTAGTTTCCAAGAAACCAGAAACTAGCCTTCATCACCATGGTTTAATCAAACTTTTGGTTGTTCATGCTTTAAGGACACAAGGCGGTAGTTGGAAACAACTACTCCAACAGAATTTTGCACCAGGAATATCCAAATATGTTGAGACACAGGAGGCAGGGATACACAGTGAGGGTTCAAGTTGAAAGTCAAAGAAGGACAAAATAACAACATTAGGAGGTAAAGTAGGCACTGTTACGCCCATCTCATCTCAGCCCATTGAGAAATCAATGACAAAAAATTATGTCGTAGGGGAATCTACTACATCAAGGAATAGGAAAGCCACCCAATCCCAGAAAATAATCCCTACCTCTATTCAAAAGGAATAATCTAAGCTAGGAGGTCGATCAGACAACATTCCTCAGGAAACCATGGAGATGTCATTAAAACCAGCCATCCAAGTAGAGAACACCCCTAACCTCAACTTACAATGCAAGAAAAGGTCTACATAGTCTAGCTCAGTGTTGCATCCTAAAGACCAACTATCACGGAGTAAGAAATGGAAGAAAGAGGAAACAAATCAACAGGATTTTTCACATAAGGAAACTATCAAACCCCCTCTGGAATCCCCTAAAGAATTGAAAAATATTCTGGAGAAAATTATTCGGTCTTCCCAAAAACTGGAATTATTCGGTCTTCCCAAAAACTGGTTGGTGAATTGAAAGAAACTGCTAAGGTGACAAGTGGAAATAAAACAAAGCTCGAAAGAGAGAAGGCACAAATTCAATAACCTACACCTCAATCTTCCAGGGTAGAAATATGGGCTGGTCAGCAGAAGCAAACCCCAGAATTCTGTTGGCAGCCAATTCAATTTTTTCTATTGTCCTATAAGCTGCCTACACCTATGTCTTGCGAACGTCAAGTTTTTCGTCGCATTTTTCAAATAGACGATATTTTTATTACCTGCGACACTTGCAAATTTGTTTCCATTAAGTTTTCACGACTGTAAGCATGAAAACTTCTCCTTTCATGGTCACATTTCGATTACTATTTGAATTGTCATTATCTTTTTATCGATATTTTCTATGGCACTTACCTTTGGTTTATCATCATGTGGCTGAAAGGAATTTTATACTATGCTCATTGGACATTTTTATATTGATTTCATAACTTGATTTTATTAAGTTTGTGAGGCAGTGAACATATAGATTTGTTCTTACTATGACTTGCCTAGTCATTGAATTTCATAGGGGTCATGATTTATTTTTGTTTTTATATATATGATGTGATCCTTATTGTTATTATTTTATAACTCTTGGCTTGTCAATTTTATGAATATCGATTGGCACAATGGTTTAAAACTTTTGATTCATACAATGGCACGTGATTAATATTTGAGGTTGGTTTCACGTTGAATGTCAATAGTTTGAAAAACTATAGTCGATTTAGTGCGTTGGCATATCACTCACCTTTTGATTGATCAAACGATATGGTTTATGAGCTATGCTATGATTGATTGAACAGAGGTTGAACTTGTTGGTTGTACTTTACCATAACTATTGTGCATGGCGGTGAATAACTCCACCACCCTCGCATGTGCACATTAATGCTCTCCCCTTTGATCGTTCGTTGTTGTTAGACCAAATGACTCTGCTCCTGTGCGTTGGTGAATTCGAACCAAACCATTACCATGTGCTCGCACCATGGCACCAGTCGTTCGAGATGAACCCAATGGGAGCCAGGCCCTGTTGATTTTCGACAGTGCCCACAGTGACCTCGAGGAGAATGGCTGGTTGTCATTTATACAAAAATTTGAGTGTTTTAACCTCTGCGTAGCTTGACAATTTGCTTTGACCTTTGATGGTTGTCGAGCCAAGGTCGGCGATGTTAAATTGGAAATTGATGAACAGTTTATCAGTCTTGCTACGGGTCTGCCTGCCACTGGACAACGATGGTCCAAGAATTGCAAAGTAGAGAAGGTCACATGGACACTTCTCTTCCAGTCACGAAAAATCACCTCCTGTGATAAAGGTTTGCCAGTAACTATGCTCAAATAGCGTTGGCATGATTTATTGATGATTATCAAATAGATTATCACCTGTGAAGGTCGGTACGGGTTTGTTTTCTTACACCACCTTCATTTACTTATGATTTTTATGGGTTATCAGCTCAATATGCCTTACTATTTGCATAGAAGCCTGTTTAAAATGTCTAAGAAGTACAAAAGAAATCAGGCTGATAATAGCCTTTTTCATTATGGGCTGGTTAAGATTATTGTTGTCTGTCATTTGAGTTTACATGGAGATTGTTGGAGCAATTTCATTTCTCGGAATGATTTTGAGTATTTGAACCCTCCACAGGTTGACAAACCTGCGGTGATCGAGGACAAGGCTGTACCCCCAGTACCATACAACATCCTACTACCTAAACCCTTGCCCGACTCACCTATCGACCTACACCACTCTGTGACTAGGGATGTTGAGACTGTTAAGCCTGTGGGAAAAAATCCCAAGGCAAAACCCACTGTAAACGCCAAAGGGAAAAGGAATGCACATTTAATTTCACGGATGGAAAGAAATAAGACAAAACCTCCTGTCGAGCCAAACCCTATCATGTTGAGTGAGGACTCTGATTCAGAAGTGGATCGTTTCTTGGCTAGCGAGTACCCCTATTCGCAAGGTCTGTGTGCCGAACCCTCATATGACTTTGTGTCAAACCTACCCCCTTGCCTACAAAATGACCCTAACTACCCAGGCATTAAGCTGCCTTGTGAAACCCTAGGTCATATATCCAAACCCTCTCCTTCTCTGTCTAAAACCCTAGTGCCACCCTGTGATCAGTGCAACTCGTGGTTAGAGCATTATTATCTGGATGTTCCTATTCTCCAGTCAAGAATTCACTCTTTGGAGGACCAGGTTGCACTACTTACCAGTCAAAAGGCTAGGCTACAAGACACTGATAAGAAACAAAGGATGACAGGCTCCATCTTGTTTAAAAATCTGGAATCAGCTACAGCTGTCGTGAATTCTAAGTTGGCATAATTGAACAGCCTCGGCATCACATAGGTACATTTCGGTATCACTTGTTTATGTAACAATTCAAATTCGGTTTTAAATAGTTCTCCTTATAGTATTGATTGACTGTGTTACATTGTATGCATTCCATACATAAATTTGCTTTGATTAAAATGGAAGTTCGTTTTCCCAGTTTAGCTTCGATTGGATTTTCATCGATTTGATTGATCTTGGTGTGGATTTGATTTGTTTGAATGAATTAAAACGAATGCTCTGCTGTCAATCGAATTTTTTTTTTCCTATTCAAGACAGGAAGTGTTTCTCATATCCAATTTAGAACACAATCACATTTCGTTTCGATTTCGTTGTAATGTATATGCTATGATTGGCAACAATTTTGATATGGTTAATTGTTACGGTTTTATGTCCCATATAATAGGAGTACAATCCGGATCATTTCCAATGTGACTCTGTACAAAACACACCCAAATCGTGAATAGATTCAATTCATAATGATTACGATAAAACCCAGCCGGTTAATTCGCATTGATTTATTGTTAGCTTGACCATGTTATCAGTTGAATTCGTAATGGCAATGGATACTTTGTTTGAATTTGATTCGTAAAACGAGATTGACTATATCCAGGTTCACGATTTATTTCTATATTAAACTCAGTCACGATTTGTTTCGATTGTTTGCCCAGTTTATAATTATCCCTTCTATCGTGGTTGTGATCATAATTAATCGATCCTATCTGTCGACTGTACAAGAATCAGTGATCGAAATATATGACAAATTTTGGTTGATGCTGTTACGTGTGATTTCATTTACACATAATCGAAATAGTCTTTCCATATGTGTATTCGATTAAATGATATGAATCTTTTGATACATCACTATAGCTATAACGAGTAGAAAATGGTTGTCTTGGATTAGATCGTATCACATATGATATGACTCATTATTGATTTCAATGGGATATGAAACAGTCTTGTTACTGTGTGACCCGATTTTATGGTAACAGAAAAACAGAGTATTCTTACCCTTGTTTTCGATTGAATCGCTTTTGATTTTGTTTAACGTTGAATGATAAAATCATTTGAATCTTGAGTGATTCGTTTTCAAGTGATCATTGGAAGATAATTGGATTTAATTCCTTTTAAAAGATTTGATTTGATTTTAATTCTGATCTTGTATGTTATTTTAGACTAGCTACAGAATCAGATGTTTCTGTAGCTAAGTCTGTAGGATTAGAATTTTATTGTTTTGTTAATAAAATATCTTTCTAACTTGTTATTTTTGGTTCATTGCAGATGAATTCAAAATTGCATTGGATTTGATGAGCAGTTAGAGGATATTTGAGATATTTTACTTGCATTTTAATTTCCTAGTTTAGTTGATCTTGGGAATATCTTCCCAGATTATGTAAACAGTTTGATATTATCCACAGGGAGGTTTTACCCTGTGGAAAGACTTATAAATACTTATTATTTTTGTAATAATGATTATCCTCATTCGTGGGAGAACAAGGATATGGAATTTTAATACAGATTGAGACAGAATTTGATATTCTGCTGCAGCTTTAGCTTTTCATAATATCAATATTTTGTTTTATGTTCATGTGTATCTATTTGCATCTGGTTAATGACTACTTTAGCTATCTTAGTCTTTTGCAAATGATATAATTCAATCAATATAATCCATATCTGATTTCTTCCAAGTGTATAAAAAACATAGCAATTGCTTAATTCAGTTTGTGAATGGAAGATTTCTCTTCTTCATAAGTTGAATTATCAAGTATAAGTTTTTGCATAACAGGTTTCCCTTATTGCAGAGATTTATAAATCATATAATTGTTATGATTTTTTATGTCTTGTTTGTCATGTAAACAACTCAAAGAGCATTGCAGCCTATCGTTTACGAGAAGCTTCTGGACTAACCGGTGCGAGTTTCCTTCCTACGACCAACTTCGAAGTCATCATACACAGGACAAATCTGGAGCGTTTCTAGGTCTGTTAGTTATTTGTTTGTTAGTGTATTTATTAGTAGTTTAGCTTAGATATAAGTTTAGTTAGATTTATAGGTAGAATTAGTATATTAGATTGTTTAATTTCAGTAAGTATATTAGATCGTTTAATTTCAGTAAGTTTTATTTCTTGTTTATAAAATCATAAAATCAAAAATATATCTCTGGCTGTCTTAGGGTAGAAAGGAAATGATTTTTACAGGTTTTATTCAAATCTGCAAGTTGTAGATAATGTATATTTGTGAATAAGTTGTAATTCAGTTAGTAATTAGATAGTTAATTATTAGAGTTAGTGTAATAGTAATTAGTAGTTTGTATATAATAGTTAGAGTAGTTTATATTTAGTTTTAGTTTAATTTAGTTAGTTTAGTTTATTTTATTTAGTTTTATGTTAGTTTAGTTTGTTTTATTTTTTTTAATTGGATTAGTTAGTTTAGATTAGTTTTCTCTTTGGTTTCCTTAGGACCTTAGAACGGCCAACGGAGCCGTTAAACCCGTCAGGGTGGTTCATCCCAAACGGCTTGGGTTATTAGATAACCCCAGACCAGTTCCACTCTCTCAGTTGACGGAGGGTCAATTTCGCCCGTCAACAAATGGTGCTAGAAGGAGGGCCTGAACTTAATTAATGGCACGAGGCGGTCACAAGACTCCTCCACCCCCTAATCGCTCACCTATAGTGACTAGAAGCCGTTCACACGATAATATTCCCCTTCAAACAACAACTAATTCAACCGAAGATCCGCAGATCACAGTTGAGCTAGCAACCCCTAATCCTACAGGTGGTGCTTAGAAGAGATTGTCCGTCGATCTCTTATTAAAACACATAGTGCCTTAGCTAGTTTGAGGCAACCAAACCGTCCGTGGGGTCAACCTTTAGACTTCTCTGATATCAGAGAACAATTAGGTGACACTAACCTCATTGTGAATCCTATAGATCCAATCAAAAATCCTGCTACAAGAGGATCTGGGATACCTCCTTCACCACCTCCCTCATCTCCTTCCTCTTCTGGAGGAGATTCCTCGTCAAATGAAGGCAATTCACCTTCTCAGCCTTCCACACCCACTACCCCGATGGGAAATTAGAACAACCCTGCTAGACCTTGGTTGGACCAGGATGTTGTAGTTGTACCTGGAGCCCAACACCCTTTACCTAAGCACCCGGAGAAATGGCTTCCCAAGTTTGATCCCGATTCAAAACAGATAGCTGAAGATCATATCAAAAAAATTATGTTAGCCATCAGACTCCATAATGTTGAACATGAAGATGTTGTATGTAGGTTGTTCCCTTATACTTTTGAGGGTAATGCATCCACATGGTACTTTTCCTAGCAACCCCACACTATAGTGTCTTGGGAAAAGTTTGAGTCATGCTTTCTGGAAAAATCCAGAGATGGCAAACCTCCAGAAGTCTTAGTCATGGATCTTTCAAGCTTAAAAATGAACCCAAAAGAAAAAGTTAAAGATTTTAATCAAAGATTCTTAACGCTTAAAAATTGAATCCCTGCAAATTCTATGCCTGCTGAGAGTCTTGTAATAGCTTACTACACTAAAGCTTTACATCAAAGTATAGCTATTTGGGTTAAACGATCCAAAAAGACCACGTTGTTAGAAGCCTTCAAGGAGGCTACTCAGATTGAAAAAGACATACTTAGCCTTAAGGACTCTTCTAGAAATGAAACTGAGACTGTTTCTTCTTCCAAAAAGAAGATTGGAATCCTCCCCAGACCCACACAAAGTAAAACACAACCTGAAAACTCTGATTTGGAAAATTTAACTAAAGTTGTACAAAAACTGTCTAATCAAGTTATAGATTTAAAAAGGTCAACTGAAGAAGATTCCTCGAGTAAAGGACCCTACAAACCTCCTTTCCGAAAGTCTTTTCCTACCAACCCACCTAATCCAAACCCCGAAGGCTTGAACCTAGAAATTTTGCAATGTGCTCTTCAAACAATTCTAGAAGCCCAAGACAACTTGATGCCTCCTGAGATTCCTGAGGAGGTAGTCGAACCAGAGACAGTTCAAGAAGAAGAGTCTTCTCCAAACATCTTTGGACATTTCTCGGACAACATCTTTCAAGCCAACTTCGAGACTGTTCACCCTTATAACACTAGGAGTAAGATAGCAAACAAGCCTTCTACCGAGAGCACTACAACTTCACCTCCAAAGCCATCTAAACCAGTAGAAACTAAACAGAGCAATGTCAGCCCCAAATTAGATTACGATGTTGTTGAAGATCTTAAAAAATTAAGGGCTAACATTTCTATTTATGAGTTGTTGAAGTTTCCATTTTTGTTACAGAAAATGTTGCAAAATATTTTAGAGAACGGAAAGAATGGTAATTCAAATGGTAACAAGGTTGTGCAAAGCAAAGTTCCACAGAAGACTTCCACTAAAAATAATCCCGATCCTCAAGATAAAGGAAGCCTTCCTGTAGTTCCTGTAAATAATGTAAATAATGTAAATAATGTAGATAAAGTAGCATTAGAAATTGCGAGTAAGAAACCACAAGCTACTACTCTAAGTACTCGCAAGAATGTACCTCCTTTTCTTTTAACTTTCGAAATTTTCAATAGAAATGTGCATAATTGTATGGTGGACTAAGGAGCATCATCAAATGTGATGCCTTGGTCTGTCTGCCAAAAGATTAACGCTGAGGTAGAACCATCTTCCTTGAAAATCATACAACTTGATCGAACAGATGTTAAAGTTATAGGCGAACTAAAAAATGTATTGATTAGATTATCGTCTAACCCAAAGGTTCATCAAGTTATTGATATAATTGTGGTGGATATTCGAGAAGTGTATGGTCTTTTTTTTAGCAGGGACTGGTCAGAGCAACTACATGGTTACTTCGCAACAGACTGGTCTCACTTACGGCTTCTAGAGAACGGTAAGCCTAAAAAGATCAGGGTGAATTGTGAGCGTTACCTTAAGTTCACGGTTATAGACTTGAACGATCCTAACGAACCATATACACCTCCTGTTGATTCACCTGAAGTCCAAGGGATGGATACCTTCTTCGGAAACTTCATGGCCGAGGTTTCACCTATCAACAATCCAGAACAGCAGTCTGAGATCATAGCATACATGCAACCAACAGCTTCTATACAACAGTCCTCTAAGCCCGATGGAAACCAAATTTGGTCTCTATATTTTGACGGTTCTAAGTCTAAAGAAGGAGCTGGTGCAGGCTGCATCATTATCAATACGGAAGGTAGAAAGACATTATTGGATTGTAGACTAGAATTTGAATGTACTAACAATACTGCAGAATATGAGGCTTTACTGCAAGGTCTCAGAAAAGCGCTGGATATGAACATTCAAAATCTGGTTGTATTTGGCGACTCTAAAATAGTGGTTAGGCAAGTAAGAGACTCTATACACTGTCTTTCCCCGCATCTCAAAAGTTACCAGTCTGAGGTATGGAGTTTAATGAACAGATTTTCTTCTTTCAATATAAATTCCATTCCTAGATTAAATAATGCTGAAGCAGACCTGCTAGCTAATGTAGCCTCTAAAATTCTTCCTACAGAAGGCTTATCCCCAAACACATTCTCCGTGGAGCTATTGTTTCGACCATCTGTTCTGGACAATATTACAAACTGGATAGTATTTGACGATGATCAGCAGATCATTGACTTTATGCACATGGAAGAAACATTTCAAGGTGCAGTGATAGATGAACGCATGCACGACGACAATTTGCACGATTTTACGGTAATACCTGATCTGAAATCTCCTGAAGCTCTATCGGACATGGTAAATTTCATACCCAAATCCATAGTTAGATTAGAAAAGTTTTATGATTTTGAAGATAAATTTAAAAAGACAGTCAATTGTAAAACCAATAGTTCCTTGTTATCTTATGAAAAAGTTAATTTAGGAACTAGTGAAAATCCTCAGTGTATCTACCTAGGCTTGGGATGTTCTAAACAAGAAAAAGTTGCTTTTGTTAAATTATTTAAAGAATTTAAGGATGTCTTTGCATGGACATACGATGATCTTAAAACGTTCGATCCTAATATCATACAACATGTCATCCCGATGAAACCCCAAACCTTACCCTTCCAACAGAAACTGAGGAAAATGCACCCTAAACTAGAACCGACCGTTCAAAAAGAATTGAATAAACTCCTAAGTTATAAAAAAAAAATTCCTATTAGGCACACTCAATGGGTTTCCAACCTTGTCCCAGTTCAGAAGAAAAACGGGGAAATTCGACTTTGCGTCGATTTCCGAAACCTCAACAAAGCGTCTGATAAAGACAATTATCCTGTCCCACCCATGGAACAGATCCTTCAACAAGTATATGGTTCCGAGAGGCTATATTTATTGTATGGTTGCTCTGGATACAACCAAGTCCTGATGTCTCCGCCAGACCAACTAAAAACTACCTTCCGTACCCCGTGGGGCACTTATGCTTATCGCAAAATGCCCTTTGGATTGATTAATGCTAGTGCTACTTTTCAGAGAGCAATGGACATTTCTTTTCAAGGCTTAATCAATCACTCCATTGTAGTTTACTTAGATGATGTGACCGTTTACTCTAAAAACAAAGACGATCATCTAGCTCACTTACGAGCAGTTCTACTACGATGTCGTAAATACGGCATCTCCTTGAACCCCAAAAAGTCCATCTTTGTAGTAGAACAGGGTAAATTACTAGGATTCATTGTGTCTAGTGATGGGATGATTATTGACCCCGAGAGGACTCAAGTCATTGCTAAACTTCCCCCTCCTGCATCCAAGAAATCCATGCAGTCTTTCTTATGCCAGATTAATTTCGTGAGAAGATTTGTCCCCAGTTTCTCCGAAATGGTCAGGCCTCTACAGAACCTGATTAAGAAAGACACCCAGTATTACTGGGGACCCACAAAAAATCAAGCTTTTAGTGCCATAAATAAGGCCATAATAGACGCTCCGTCTCTCATGAGCCCTGACTTCTCTCAAAACTTTACGCTCTACACTTTTGCCTCCGATCGTTCCTATGCCGCAGTCCTAACTCAGAGGAATACTGAGAACAATGAAGTACCCATCGCCTTTATGAGCTCTGCTTTCAAAGGTGATAAACTTAACTACCCAGCGGTTGATCAGCAAGCCTATGCTATTTTCAAAGCAATTAAGCATTTCCAGTCCTATCTTTTGAAGTCAAGGACGAAAGTCATTGTCCCCTACCCTGTTGTAAGGAACTTGTTAGTGCAAAAGGATTTAGGAGAGAAGAGAGCCAACTGGGTCACCTCCTTGCAGGAGTATGACTTGGAAATCACCCCGGCTCAGATCATGAGAGGCCAAGGGTTGTGTAAATTGGTTGTTGATTCAGAAACAGGACGGCAAGAAGATAGTGATACGTCAAACCTAGAACAACGCGATCAAAGTTTGATTTGTTGCACACAAAACCTCATTAGTCCTTGGTACGACGATATTAGATTATGTCTTGAACATGGATCAGTACCCTGTCACCTTGACCCCGCCAAAAGAAGAGCGTTGAGACTAAATTCCACCTCCTTTCATCTAGTTAACGGTATACTGTTTCGTCATAATTTTGACGGCGTACTGATGCGTTGTCTTGAAAAAGACGAAGCAGAAAAAGTCTTTCTTGAGTTGCATGCAGGAGAAGTTGGTGGTCACTTCGGTGGCGACACCACTGCTCATAAGGTTTTAAGAGCCGATTACTAATGGCCCACGCTTTTTAGGGATGTCCATGCCTTGTGTCATAAAGGTATAATCTGTCAGAAAGCATCAGGGCGGTTGCAAAAACCAGCCTTCCCCTTGCAACCAGTCTCAGTAGATTCTCCTTTCCAGCAATGGGGCCTTGATATCATAGGTCCTATTAACCCTCCATCCTCGCAACAACAAAAGTATATTGTGATAGCCACAAACTAATTTACTCGATGGTCTGAAGTTGATGCGCTAAGAACTTTCAACACAAGTCAGGTGATCACTTTTCTAAATTCGAATATCATCACTCGTTTCGATATCCCTGATTTTCTAGTTTTTGACAACGCTTCATACTTTTCTTCACTTGAGATGAGCGAGTTTTCTTTGGAGAAAGGAATAAAGATAAAGTATTATTCTAGTTACTACCCCCAGGGCAATGGCTTAGCAGAATCAACAAACAAGAACTTGATCAAAATTATCAAGAGAACCGTGGCTGAAAATCACAAGAACTGGCACAATGCACTGCTGAACGCACTATGGGATGATAGGGTGACACCCAAAGCCACTATAGGTAACTCCCCCTTTTTTCTCGTTTACGATAGAGAAGCCATTCTGCCACCTCACATTCTTCTTCCTTCGCTTCAGTTGTCACAAAAATCCCAAGAAGAAGATTGTCCCCCTTTAGAAAACCGAATTAACGCTTTGATGAAGTTAGAAGAAGTAAGAACCCAAGCTAAGCGTAAGTTAGATCAACATCAACAATTGATTAAAAGCTGGTTCAATTCTAATTCTACTTCTGATAGAAATTTTGAAGTAGGCGATCTCGTCTTAAAGTGGGACAAACCACACGAAGGAAAAGGTGAGCACACCAAGTTTCAAAACTTATGGCTTGGACCATTTTTGATTGCTGAAAAGTTGGGTCCTAGTTCCTTTCGATTGCAGAATCTTGAAGGGCATCTTGACACCTATCCGGTGAATGGCCAAGCCCTGAAAAGATACTTTGCTTAATAACTACCCTTGTATATTATGTAAATATTTCATTTTTTTTTTGCGCTTTTCGTTTGCTTTTGATTTTGATTTGAATTTATTAGTTTTTGTGTTTTTTGAAAAATACGCATACCTGTGAACTGAGCCATTCAGACAAAGACCATAGAAAAAATTCTTCGCTGGAATAACTTTTGAAAGTTTGTACAAACATCAATGATATATCTTTTAAAATGATATCTATGTTGAAAAATTTTGTTGTTTGAAAGAAGTTTACTGATTTCAATCTCTGAGAAAATTTTGTCATGATCATCTATTATCTTTTTACGTTGTCCCTTTTCCGTAAAAGAATGACTCAAAAGATGTCTCCTTGTCATAAGAAGTTGTTTATAAAACATCTCTGGAACTGAATAAAGGACGGTGCTAAAAATTCTGATGAGGTCTGAAAAAATATGTTAAAATATCAAGATTATCAGCGTCACCCCGCTCAGCTATATATCTGCAAAAGAAAAACAAAATAAAATTATTCATAAGAGCTGTGGGAAGTTCTTGTAAACCCGCTGGGATACTGAATAGGTCCGCTGGCAGTGGGTAAATGCATGCATGGCACCAAGACAACTTTGTCGGGGTACTGAACAGGCCTGCTGGCAGCGAAGCAATGTCGGGTACATGAAAATCTGTAAAAAATATGTTAAACCTCCTTAATGTCATTTATTCTGATCTAGAACTTCTTGACAGGATACATATGTCAGAGTGGGTTAAATGGAAACCCTGTTGAGGCTATGGATGCCTGCTGGCAGCAGTGGCCATGCCAACAGTATTGAAGATTTTATCTTTAATATCGTGACTTGCTGATCTTAAGACTGTTATCAGTTTTCATCTTTTAAAACACAGCTGGAAAAGTTGGTAAATAATGATGTTTGTACGATTTTCTGGTTGTTGTTTCTGAGTTGAAATTTTCTTTGCTGTCCTAATCTGAATTTATTTATTTTGACAGAGATAACTGCTTCTACCAGTGTGTCGCCATTGTTGGCAGCCAATTCAATTTTTTCTATTGTCCTATAAGCTGCCTACACCTATGTCTTGCAAACGTCAAGTTTTTCATCGCATTTTTCAAATAGACGATATTTTTATTACTTGCGACACTTGCAAATTTGTTTCCATTAAGTTTTCACGACTGTAAGCGTGAAAACTTCTCCTTTCATGGTCACATTTCGATTACTATTTGAATTGTCGTTATCTTTTTATCGATATTTTCTATGGCACTTACCTTTGGTTTATCATCATGTGGCTGAAAGGACTTTTATACTATGCTCATTGGACATTTTTATATTGATTTCATAACTTGATTTTATTAAGTTTGTGAGGCAGTGAACATATAGATTTGTTCTTACTATGACTTGCCTAGTCATTGAATTGCATAGGGGTCATGATTTATTTTTGTTTTTATATATATTATGTGATCCTTATTGTTATTCTTTTATAACTCTTGGCTTTTCAATTTTATGAATATCGATTGGCATAATGGTTTAAAACTTTTGATTCATACAATGGCACGTGGTTAATATTTGAGGTTGGTTTCACGTTGAATGTCAATAGTTTGAAAAACTATAGTCGATTTAGTGCGTTGGCATATCACTCACCTTTTGATTGATCAAACGATATGGTTTATGAGCTATGCTATGATTGATTGAACAGAGGTTGAACTTGGTGGTTGTACTTTACCATAACTATTGTGCATGGCGGTGAATAACTCCACCACCCTCGCATGCACACATTAATGCTCTCCCCTTTGATCATTCATTGTTGTTAGACCGAATGACTCTGCTCCTGTGCATTGGTGAATTCGAACCAAACCCTTACCATGTGCTCGCACCATGGCACCAGTCGTTCGAGATGAACCCAATGGGAGCCAGGCCCTGTTGATGTTCGACAGTGCCTGCAGTGACCTCGAGGAGAATGGTTGGTTGCCATTTATACAAAAATTTGAGGGTTTTAACCTCTTTGTAGCTCGACAATTTGCTTTGACCTTTGATGGTTGTCGAGCCAAGGTCAGCGATGTTCAATTGGAAATTGATGAACAGTTTATCAGTCTTGCTACGGGTCTGCCTGCCACTGGAAAACGATGGTCCAAGAATTGCAAAGTAGAGGAGGTCCCATGGACATTGCTCTTCCAGTCATGAAAAATCACCTCCTGTGATAAAGGTTTGCCAGTCACTATGCTCAAACAACGTTGGCATGATTTATTGATGATTATCAAACAGTTTATCACCTGTGAAGGTCGGTACTGGTTTGTTTTCTTACACCAGCTTCGTTTACTTATGATTTTTATGGGTTATCAGCTCAATATGCCTTACTATTTTCATAGAAGCCTGTTTAAAATGTCTAAGAAGTACAAAAGAGATCAGGTTGATAATAGCCTTTTTCATTATGGACTGGTTAAGATTATTGTTGTCTGTCATTTGAGTTTACACAGAGATTGTTGGAGCAATTTCATTGCTCGGAATGATTTTGAGGATTCGAACCCTCCACAGGTTGACAAACCTATGGTGATCGAGGACAAGGCTATACCCCCAGTACCATACAACATCCTTCTACCTAAACCCTTTCCCGACTCACCTATCGACCTACCCCACTCTGTGACTAAGGATGTCGAGACTGTTAAGCCTGTGGGCAAAAAGTCCAAGGAAAAACCCACTGTAAACACCAAAGGGAAAAGGAATGCACGTTTAATTTCGCGGATGGCAAGAAATAATCCAAAACCTCATGTCGATCCAAACCCTATCATGTTGAGTGAGGACTCTGATTCGGAAGTGGAGCGTTTCTTAGCTAGCGAGTACCCCTATTCGCAAGGTCTGTGTGTTGAACCCTCGTATGAATTTGTGTCAAACCTACCCCCTTGCCTACAAAATGACCCTAACTACCCAGGCATTAAGCTGCCTTGTGAAACCCCAGGTCATATATCCAAACCCTCTCCTGCTCTGTCTAAAACCCCAGTGCCACCCTGTGATCAGTGCAGCTCGTGGTTAGAGCGTTATTATATGGATGTTCCTATTCTCCAGTCAGGAATTCACTCTTTGGAGGACCAGGTTGCACTACTTACCAGTCAAAAGGCTAGGCTACAAGCCACTGATAAGAAATAAAGGACGACAGGCTCCATCTTGTTTAAAAATGTGGAATCAGCTACAATTGTCGTGAATTCTAAGTTGGCATAATTGAACAGCCTCGGCCTCACACAGGTACATTTCGGTATCACTTGTTTATGTAACAATTCGAATTCGATTTTAAACAGTTCTCCTTATAGTATTGATTGGCTCTGTTACATTGTATGCATTCCATAAATAACTTTGCTTTGATTAAAATGGAAGTTCGTTTTCCCAATTTAGCTTCGATTGGATTTTCATCGATTTGATTGATCTTGGTGTGGATTTGATTTGTTTGAATGAATTAAAACGAATTCTCTACTGTCAATCGAATTTGTTTTTGCCTATTCAAGACAGGAAGTGTTTCTCATATCCAATTTAGAACACAATCACATTTCGTTTCGATTTCGTTGTAATGTATATGCTATGATTGGAAACAATTTTGATATGGTTGATTGTTACGGTTTTATGTCCCATATAACAGGAGTACAATCCGAATCATTTCCAATGTGGCTCTGTACAAAACACACCCAAATCTTGAATAGATTCAATTCATAATGATTATGATAAAACCCAGCTAGTTAATTCACATTGATTTATTGTTAGCTTGACCATGTTATCAGTTGAATTCATAATGGCAGTGGATACTTTGTTTTAATTTTATTCGTAAAACTAGATTGACTATATCTAGGTTCACGATTTATTTCTATATTAAACGCAGTCATGATTTGTTTCGATTGTTTGCCCAGTTTACAATTATCCCTTATGTCGTGGTTGTGATCATAATTAATCGATCATGTCTGTTGACTGTGCAAGAATCCGTGATCGAAATATATGACAAATTTTGGTTGATGTTGTTACGTGTGATTTCATTTACACATAATCAAAACAGTGTTTCCATCTGTGTATTCGATTAAATGATATGAATCTTTTGATACATCATTATAGCTATAACGAGTAGAAAATGGTTGTGTTGGATTAGATCGTATCACATACGATATGACTCATTATTGATTTCAATGGGATATGAAACAATCTTGTTACTATGTGACCCGATTTTATGGTAACAGAAAAACAGAGTATTCTTACCCCTGTTTTCGATTGAATCGCTTTTGATTTTATTTAATGTTGAATGATAAAATCATTTGAATCTTGAGTGATTCGTTTTCAAGTAATCATTGGAAGATAATTGGATTTAATTCCTTTTAAAAGATTTGATTTGATTTTAATTCTGATCTTGTATGTTATTTTAGACTAGCTACAGAATCAGATGATTCTGTAGCTAAGTCAGTAGGATTAGATTTTTATTGTTTTGTTAATAAAATATCTTTCTAACTTGTTATTTTTTGTTCATTGCAGATGAATTCGAAATTGCATTGGATTTGATGAGCAGTTAGAGGATATTTGAGATATTTTATTTGCATTTTAATTTCCTAGTTTAGTTGATCTTGGGAATATCTTCCCAGATTATGTAAACAGTTTGATATTATCCACAGGGAGGTTTTACCCTGTGGAAAGACTTATAAATACTTATTATTTTTGTAATAATGATGATCCTCATTCGTGGGAGAACAAGGATGTGGAATTTTAATACAGACTGAGACAGAATTTGATATTCTGCTACAACTTTAGTTTTTCATAATATCAATATTTTGTTTTATGTTCATGTGTATCTATTTGCATCTGGTTAATGACTACTTTAGCTATCTTAGTCTTTTTCAAATGATATAATTCAATCAATATAATCCATATCTGATTTCTTCCAAGTGTATAAAAAACATAGCAATTGCTTAATTCAGTTTGTGAATGGTAGATTTCTCTTCTTCATAAGTTGAATTATCAAGTATAAGTTTTTCCATAAAAGGTTTCCCTTATTGCAGAGATTTATAAATCATATAATTCTTATGATTTTTTATGTCTTGTTTGTCATGTAAACAACTCAAAGAGCATTGCAGCCTATCGTTTACGAGAAGCTTCTGGATTAACCGGTGTGAGTTTCCTTCCTCCGACCAGCTTCGAAGTCATCATACACAGGACAAATCTGGAGCGTTTCCAAGTCTGTTAGTTATTTGTTTGTTAGTGTATTTATTAGTAGTTTAGCTTAGATATAAGTTTAGTTAGATTTATAGGTAGAATTAGTATATTAGATTTTTTAATTTCAGTAAGTATATTAGATCATTTAATTTCAGTAAGTTTTATTTCTTGTTTATAAAATCATAAAATCATAAATATATCTTTGGCTGTCTTAGGGCAGAAAGCAAATGATTTTTACAGGTTTTATTCAAATCTGCAAGTTGTAGATAATGTATATTTGTGAATAAGTTGTAATTCAGTTAGTAATTAGATAGTTAATTATTAGAGTTAGTGTAATAGTAATTAGTAGTTTGTATATAATAGTTAGAGTAGTTTATATTTAGTTTTAGTTTAATTTAGTTAGTTTAGTTTGTTTTATTTAGTTTTATGTTAGTTTAGTTTGTTTTATTTTTTTAATTAGATTAGTTAGTTTAGATTAGTTTTCTCTTTGGTTTCCTTAGGACCCTAGAACGGCCAACGGAGCCGTTAAACCTGTCAGGGTGGTTCATCCCAAACGGCTTGGGTTATTAGACAACCCCAGACCGATTCCACTCTCTCAGTTGATGGAGGGTCAATTTCGCCCGTCAACAAATTCACAACTCAAGACCTAAAGATTGGGATCAAATCAACATAGAAGAAACAAGTGGCCAGGCCCACGACCTATGTTAAGATTAAGAAAAGAAATATGTTTGAGGAAACTCCTACCCCTGTCAGCAAATTTAAGAACATTTTGCTACCCACATGAAGGCCACTAGAAGCATGGCCAAACAAGCGATAGTTCCAAATATACCTTCTCTTCAAGGGGAACTGATGAATATTCCAAGTTCTCCAGAAAGAGGAAGTGGTTGTGGGGCTACAACAGTAAGTGATACAGAAGGGTTGGTAACAGAGACATTGAGGGGTTTGATAAAAGGAAAAGAATCCTGAGAGGAGGTGACTAAGGAAGTAATCACACCTATCCCAGACAAGTCCCTAAGCAAACAAAAATTGACAGCAAAAGTTGAGAGGCTGAAGCATGAAGCTGAAGAGTATAAGGTATTGGACAGGCATATCAAGGCGGAGAATGCACAATTGAAGGAACAACATGCAGAGGTCTCTACCAAACTCAACAAGGTCCTACGATTGATCTAGTACACTAGGGTGATCAAGAAGGAATTGAGGAGTGAAGTTTCTGGTTTTTACATCCTGCAACCTGAGAAATAGCAGAGAAGGATCCAATTTTACAGAATTTTTGGGTATCAGTTTTGATAATGTTGCATGAGGACATGCAACACCTTCAACATGGGGGAAATGTTGAGTCCCTCTTTTCACATATATAATTCCCCATCTTACCTTGTATCTAAGCCTTTTTGCCTATGCTATGAGCCTATACTTGACTATTTTCCTCCCAAACACATACCTAATGACCGTGTTCATGTTCACAAGAGGTAATTGATGATTTAAAGCATGTTTTCTTTAACTTTCTTGAATTAATTTGATTAAAGTGTTCTATTTTGTATAGTACTAATAGTTTGACTCATGAGAAACCTATCTGGTTCTTGCACTATTTAGGTACTACCAGACATAGTGCAATCCTACACCAAAGCTATTCTGGTACCCAAGGCAGTTTTGATCCAATACTATTTGTTTCATATCCATTATGGTATTGTCTACTCTACGTCCATTTCGATACAAGACTCGCAGTTGTGTGTATTCTGGTACCAAAACCTCTATTTCTAGAATGCGCGAGTTGGACCAGTAGGCTGGTAAAGGTTTCAAGAAGGAAATTGAACAGAAGCTCCCAAATCAGGTTTCCAGAATATGAGAGACTCCATCGCTCATTCACTTTGTGTCATGAGGATGGAGTCAATTCCTAGAAATTCGATGTAAATATCAATTGTAAAATATCTCAAACTGTTTAATGCTTATCTATAGATATTGATAGTATCATATTACCTTATATAAGGAATGTTTTATAGGTGATAGGGTGTGGATAATAAGACATGTAGTGAAGTATGCTATCAGAACCAAGACGATACCTATCATGTTTATGCATGAAGTAAAAGACTGTTGATCCAATTTAACAGTTGAATTAATGAAAAATATATTTTATGTCAATTCCTGAATGTGAGAGAGAAGCTTTAGTCTGTTACTTTCTTAAGAGGTTCCTTGTTGGTTCGGCATGGGCCCACCGCCCCAACTAAGGTAAAACTCCTTGTATACATTATGTGTGTTTGTGTGGATATTTTACAACAGTGTGTGTGTGATTGATCTTTAATTTATTTTCAGAGTTCAACATTGAGTTAATCGTTTTTGGATTGGTGTGAAAAATCAGGTGCTAGATTGAATAGATTTTTCATTCTAAAATGTTGAAGATGGAAATTTAATTATTTGAAGCGTGGGACTGATATCTTGAGTTTATGATTGAAGTAGAATTAGTATATCAAAGAATCAGAAGACTGTATACCTCATCTTCATGCTCTGTAATGAATTCTCTCAATTATATTGAATATTCCTTGTGTTGGTTTGTTTGAATCGCATGAAGTTGGAGTTGGTTTTGATTTCAAGTATGATTGGAGTTTATTTCTATTTACTGTTTTGATTGCTATAGGAGACAATCTTCTTAAGTTCATCCCCTTATTTCATGAGCCTGAAATGAACAAACTTGTTTCTTTAGGATAACATCTCTTTGATTGACTGTTTGTTTATGTTTCATTATCAGTTTTCTCTTCTAAGTTCAAAGACATTTGAAGTATTTAGAAATCTTAGAAGCATAGTTCTTATGTTATTAATTATTTCCTATGTGCAACAGACTTAGGTAGGTTACCTGTTCTTGCCACATATAGTGTAACAACTCTTTTGATTACGAAACCCATATTGATATTTAAATGAGTGTAAGATATATATTGAACATATTTGTACACCAACATTCCCTAAACCCCTTGATTCCCTAAGTAGCATCCCATACCTGGAAACTCCTTTTCCAATGTTCCTTCCTTCTCTATATAGCTACAGGGTGTGTTTATATCCCTATTGTGTTATTCAAGGAAGATCCTAGCCATGGATTTGATGCTTGAAGGTATTTGGAGGAACCCAGGGCAGTTGGATCTAAACTCCTACCGAAGGTCGAATCAAGTTGTAACTACCTTTCTCACATTGTTTTTAATAGAAGAGTTTTCTTTCCCTCCTATCATGTGTTTATTGGTTCATTGTATGTTAATGTATTTCATGTATATTTAAATCTATGCACATGATATATGTTATTTGAATGTATAAATACCTTGTGGCAGCCTATTCTTGGTTTCCTATTAAAGGCTAGTTCATACAGAGATCAGGACTGCTTCAAGAAGTGAGAGCGACAATTGACATTGAACGAAGGATTCAAGGTGTGAGGCCTCTCCTTGTTTATTTCTCTCTCTCTCATTATAAAAAGTAGTTATTTATTACATGCATTGATATAGATGAGGATAGGTTCTATCTTATGAATTTGTTCTTTCTTTGATGTGACTTGACCCTAGGTCACAGGGGGGAATTCCCTTAAACAGAATTGGTGACCATATTGTGGACATGTTCCTAGTTTGGGTCCATTTTTAGGGTTTCTTGCTTTCTCTTGTTTTGTTTTTTTTGGTCTTTTTCTAGGTTTCATTTATTAAGAATTATCCATATAGAATGTTTCTTTGAGTTTATGGAATCCCCCCTTCTCGAGTGGCTCTCTATTTTTTCTAATATTTCTAGCCCATCTACGAGTTTCTATTTTATATCCCATGGGCATCTGGATTTTTATAGTGTATGACCCACCGATATCTGTGAGTCCTAATATAAGTTGTAGCATACCTGTGTAAGATTTTGGTTTTTGAAAAACTTTTCTCTTAATTTGGAAGTTGTTGGCTGGTTTTTCAATTTTTCCTAGGCCTCTTGGGTGTTGTCTTCTGGTTAGTTGTTGTGTCAAGTCTTTAAAGAATGTTTAATCACATAAAATATATTTCCTTCATTTGGTGGTTCCATTAGTTATTAGGTTCTTTGGGTTGATAGGAAGGATAGTCATGAAGTGGCTAGTTTGAATGTCCAAATTTATTGTTGTGTTTTAGTGATCTCTTACTGTTCTCTTTATTTCTCTTTACCCTCTTTCACGTGTTCATAAAAGAAAAATAAAATTCCATCTCCTTTTCTCTTTATTTATTTTAGTAACAAAAAATATAAAAGCACTTTCTTTCTAGTCTTTCTTTCCTTGTGCTCTTTCCTTTGAATATTTCAAGAAATAAAAATTTTACTAGCATTGAGGTCTTCATACATTTTTGTTTCCTTTGGTAAGAAGAAAATGGAAAAAAAAACCCATATTTTTTATTTTGCTAGTTAAGTTTCTTTCTTTCTCTACATTGTTTGCATTTTTATTTGGTAAAGAAAAAGATACTAGCATAGGATTGTTCATGCATTTTTTTTGAAACTATTTTTCTCTTGAAGGATTAGTGTGAAGTTTTATTTTCTAGCATTATTATGAGTTTCTTTTTTGTAAGAGTCTCAAACAACATCAATTACACTTCCATACCCTTTGAGTAAAAATAACCACTAAAATGAATGCTAAACATAAAATGTACTAGAATTTGTTTCTAGGGTTCAAAAACATCTTTAGAGTTAGGGCCTTGGATTAGGATTAGAGAGATAACTTTCCAAGTCTATTAAACAAACATAGGAGTGTAACCTAGGGAGAATCTCAATTCAAACTATCATATAAGTTTAGTTGGGATCCTCCTTTAACAGAGGATCTAAACATGAGGTCACGTAAAGGAGAGACAAGAGACCCCTCGAGAGTTGAACTGAGCATAGTGGAGATATCGTATATTTGAGGTTTTGATTTTTCCCATACCTCCAAGAGAGATGACTCTTTCGAAGATTTGGTATTTTTTACCCTTCCCATACATCTAATCCTAAATGTCTACTATACCCCTCGAATGCTGACTACAAATTTGTGACCTTAGTTTCTTTTCCTAGGGATATCAGAGCTGACTATGGGGGTTTTCCATGGTACCTGGGGGAAATTTCATATCACACTTTTTAATACTATTTGAGGGTGCCTCGCAAAGCATGGGTAATTTCACTGAATAATGTTGTTTAGTGGAGGTCAGGATAACTACTTCTCACTCCTTCATTCATTGGTTCATGAGAATTAATCAACCCGTGCCTTTTTCCAGAAGACCACTTTCCATTTTTATTTTTTTTAACTCATAACCTTATATACTTGAGCTAAAAATTTGGAGAAGTTGTTTATCTGTGTTGTTTCTCTTAGGAATTTTTATTGGAGTGCTATTATGTATAGTTTTCATTAGGTTGTTTCAGTATCACCACTTGTGGATTATTGATTCAAGGTGGTTGACCAACTGCTTCACTGGTCAGGAAGGACCCTTGGTATTTCTCCTGAAAGTGTAGAGCTGCCTCCTAGAAGGTGTGGGTTTTTATACCACTCGGTCACTAGAATTAGTGTGTGAGACTTTTATGGACATGAACAATCCCACAAGGGATGCACCTATGCATAATAATGATATGGCCAAAGTTCTTGAGGACACCAACCAAGGGACCCGTACCCAAAGGGATTATTGTTCTTTTACTTTATGTGGAAACATTGGTTCCCCATTGATGCCCATGTTGAACATTCATGGGTTGAATGTAGAAATATCGGTTTGGTTGTGGACCACTTCAAATGTCCCGAAGGATCTTTATGCTTCTCAGATAAGCACTTTATTTCAGGGGCATCATACATATGTTGATCCTTCACCTTATGCATATGTGAAGTCTACTTATCCTCCTCCCCCCTCTTCTAGTTAAAGTCTTGCTACTAGTAACCAAAAGTATAAAAGGAATAGGAAGAGGAAGAGTAAAAAAAGTATTTCACCAACGTCTACTAGTCATGCTGGAGGCATGTCACCAGCCTCTTCAAGTCATGTTGGGGGGAAGAAACAAACCTATGCTAGTCATATTGAAAGCACAAGCCTAGTCACTACAATTTGTACTAGAAGCAAGTCACCAAACTCTATGAGTCATGTTGGAGATAGGTCATCAATGTCTACAAGTCATGTTGAATACCAACAACTAGTCACTACAAGTCATGATGGAGGCACGAATCTACTCACTGCTAGTCATAATGGAAAAACATCACAAACCTCTACAAGTCATGTTGGAGATCAACTACTAACCTTTGTGATTCATGTTAGAGATAGGTCACCATCCTTTGCTAGTCATGTTGGAGTCCTGTCACTAGCCTCTACTAGTCATAATGGGGGTAGGTAACCAACCTCTGTGAGTCATGATGGAAGTAAAATTCCAATCACTGTTTGTCATACTAGCATTGAGTCACTGACCTTTTTGATTCATGTTGGAGTCTTGTCACCAACCTCTTCTAGTCACGTTGGAGACATGCAACCAAACTTTGCTAGTCATGTTGGGGGAAACCCACCGGCCACTGCAAGTCATGTTAGGGGCATTGATACGATTGAGATGCCTAAACGTATAGGATGTAAGTCCAAGTTCCCTTGTAAAATTTACAAAGGATATCACCTTACTCATTTGTGACATGTTATTGTGATGGGACGAAGAGCGTGGTCCTTGTATGAAGGGCCTTCTAGTTCTGAGTCATCTTTGGTTTTCTAGAAATATATTCAATCATTGGTTTATGAAGAGGTCGTCCCATTGCAATATTCTTCTGACACCACTCTTGTTTTGGGTGGCGATGTGTCTCTTGAAAATGATGTCTCACATCCTATTCAACTAGTGGTTGAGGAAGTGGTCTCACCGATGAAATCTTTGAATGATCCCACTCTTCTCTTAGACAGTGACAAGTCTAAGGAAGTGGTCTCACCAATGCAATCCTTGATTGATACCACTCTTCTTTTGGGGAGTAATGTGTCATTTGACCATGTCCTTAGCATTTCCCTTTCAGTACCTTGTGAACAAGGGGGCATTCAACTCTCTTCGAGTACACTCCCTTTAAGTCCTAGGATGATTTCCTTTGATTGGAATAATCTTGTAGGGCATAACCCTCCTTCTTTTGTACCATTCCATGTAATGGTTGGAGTTAATTCATTAGGGATTCAATGAATTATTGTAGATGAAGGATCCTCTGAAAGTATTTTATCATCCTCGCCTTGGCAAGATGTGGGTTCTCCCAAGATTGTGTCAACTACCAGTGAGGCTCTTCCCTGAATAACTAAACAGGAATAAGAACACACCCTATAGCTATACAGAGAAGGAAGGAACACTATAAAAGGAGTTTCCAGGTATGGGATGCTACTCAGAGAATGAAGGGGTTTAGGGAAGCTTGCTAAAACAATTTCAGCATGATCTTGCACGTTGGTTCTTCCTCCCCTGATCCATGCACCAATGGTGGATTTATAGGATCCTTAAGAGTTTAAAGAGGTTGAATTCTATTTGGTATGGAGTTATGGAGGTTGGAAAACGATCCCAACCGAAAACCACTCCTGAAAAATGTGGAATTATTTTATTTTTCACATGTTTTTAGGGCATTCATGGGTTGGAAGCTAGCAAGGCATGGATGTCTGCGTGTTGCACAAAGGAAACCGATGGATATAAGAAAAATTCATGTTTTTTAGGAGACTTTGATGACGAGGTTGGGATTTTAATTAGAAATCTAGGGAAAAGGGTTGATCCATGTCACAAATGCATAGATGTGGAAATATGTGCTATAACACATACATTTTCCAATGTAACAATATTACTCCTCTATGGCACCGAAGTCAATTTTGAAAATGCTATCCTACAATAAAGAGTAGCTAGTTTTTCCCAATAATACTTTCCACATTTCAACAATGTTGATCATCCATTTCACAAGGCCTTAAGGAAAAGACAAGAGAAAAATATTTTATTCCAATAGCTTCCAACAAGTTTACAATTAGGAGGGGTCTCTTATTACTAGATTAATAGATCGACAACCTCCATAATAAAATCACATTAGATCTCTAAAAAATAGTACATATATGATAAAAATATTAATAACATTTGACAAAATAGAGAGGATTAAGTCAACAAGAATCTAAAATGGTGGACTAATTCCACTTGTACAACATCCATCGAGTGTATGGGAAACATTGGTGGATTCCCTCCTCAAATGATGAGATAAACATGACCAAATTATAACAAAATCCCTTCTCTAGGGAATCAACCTCATAAAGATACAACAATATGGCCTCAAGATGCTCCAAAACCCTCCACGCATGTGGATCCAAGGAAAATAAGAGGGGCTTCCCCTCAAAATACTCCATCGAATGCTCAACAAATTCCACATGTGTGAGATAGATGTCCCAAATGTGAGTCACTCCCTCAGAATACCCTATTAACCTCCATAAATGATGTCAATTAAGTGTGATGAGATAAACATGTAGCTCCAAGTGAAACAACCTTGGTCAATGGTCAAATATAATCATGTTTACCCCTCAAATGAGTGAAATATGTAGCACATCTGGCCTGAAGATGGTGTAGAATGTCTGTCACAATGCCCTCTACAATTATCACAATGCCTTAGGACTAGGCTCACAACACTCGATGTCATTACATATATTCCAACACAAGTACATGCCTCTTGATGTAGGTGCACAATTGTTGAGGTAAAGATGAAATGCTCAAGGAAGGTACATTGATCCTAATGAAAGGGTACCTTCTCATAACAATGAGTAATGCCTTGATATATGTGTCATTAGGTAGTCAAACATCAAGTGACATCCTTTAAATTCTCAACAACTCATTTCATTTTTGTCATTTCCTAAGTTTAACCATGGTGGGGACAACTTTAACCTCTATTACATGTGTCAACTCCTAATACTGAGAACCATTTTCTGGGACACTAAGATTAGAAGTATCTGATGTGATGGATGTGATGTTGGGGAATAGAAGCGTCATGAATTGAACCACATAGCCATATGAGATAATGTACAGGTCTTCTCTTGCTATCTTTCAAAATCTAGGATATTTTATTTTATTCCACATGTATGCCTTTATAGAGGGAGTTCTTAGCATTGAGATAGAATTCCTTGATCCCCTTTTCTTACTATCCTTTTATTTTTTCTTTTTATTTATTTGCTTGGTCCCTTTATTTAGATATGTGGTCTTAAGAATGGGACTTGGGATATTGGGATTTATTTTAGGGTGGCATGGTTCAAGATTTTTTATTTGGTTTTCTACCTTTTTTTTAGCTCCATCAACCTCGAGCTTTATAACTATATTGATTTAGTTAGGATCTTCGTACATAGGATTTGTTTTCTTTGGACCTTGATGTATGACATATGATAAGTCAAAAAAAATAAAAATGATTATACATGTGCATGTGTTGGGAAGATGGAAAGGTGAAATATGGTTAGGGGATATGAACACGCTATACCTACCTAGGTCTCTAGTAGTACAACTAGACTCAAAAGATGACAAAACTTATCTAGATGGAAATTATGGCCTATCATGGTACAACGAGGATAAAATAATAATTTAAACTGTTATGATACATTATTATATTACACCAAAGCTCACCATGGTCATGAACAATATAGGAAGAAATATCACCACATCAAAGAAAGAACCAATACATTAAACATCGTAATGAAACCATATTAAGTGATGAAACAATGAGTCACTCTCATCTCATGTACAAAACCTTCCATGTCCCAAAAACCAAATGTGTCATGCTAGTGATCATCACAAAATCATCAAGGCTAGGCCTATACACTGAGTATTTTCATACTTCTATTTGCCACCACAGGCCTTCCAATGATGTTATTATATGTAATTTCAACCTCATACATCTAATAGCATCCTTGCAGGGCCTATATTGTATTTGATAATTATGATCTTTTTACAAAATAATTATTTCCCCATGAAATAATTATGAGATTTTTACTTAATTATGTGATTTAAGCCTCATAACATACAATAACACCCTTTCAAGGCCTATGGTAGAAAATACGAGTATAACTTGTCATTAATACCATCATGTGGAAAACAAATTGACATATGTTCTTTGAATGACCAATATAAAATGGTCACATGATCCAGATTTTATGAGCAGAACCAAATGAATACAGATTATTAACAAGTGCTTAGCATAAAATAAGAGAGATACAGTAAAATTGGTTTCCTATTCAATAATGAAATAACCTAAAACTGTAAAATGCAGCGAAAATAAGCTTGTTGGAATGGTGGTGGCTTATCTCTAAGAAGAGATGTGCCGACAGTGCGCATTTGCAAGAAGAAGGTTACAATGAGGCTTTGAAGGCATTTTTACAATAATCGAGAATGCCAAAAACCCTAGACATTAAAAAACCTAACCCTAGGAGATGATGTGCCAAAAGTCATGTGGGCCCTGTTTGGGTAAGTTAGTACATCAACTTCCCGGGGTCGTAACTTTTGCATACGATCTCCGTTTTAGGCGTGTGATAGCCCATTGGAAAGGTATCATAGAGGAGATTCATTTTGGGGGCTCAATTATTCCTTCAACTATTATTGAGGATATTGATCCTAAAAACCTTCATTTAGGCCCTCAAAATGGCCCCAGAAGTTAAAACTGCTAAAAATAGTAAATTGCCAAAATTGTCAGAAAACTGTTTTGAGCCAGTTGGAAAAGGTGGGTGGCCACCAATATCCATATGGATAAATCCTCCCTCCTTATGAAGAAATGGTTTCCATTGCATTGAGTTCCCCCATCAGTTGAGGAAATTTCTGGTGAATTTGGCCTTGGGTGAGCCACTTGCCTTGGTGCAGGAGCTGCCCTGCTTTGACGACTCGATAAAGCTGGATCCTTTGTTGTCGAGTGCCCTTGATATTTTTGTGCACAATATGATCATTGGATGCCTATTGTAGGTAGTTGGGGTTGATCTCTATTTGTGTCAGTTGTTCTGCTACTTCTGAGGTGTCCGATAATGGTGGGAAATAAGGGTGAAGGAGATCCACATTGAACACTGGGTGTAGACCAAGGAAAGGAGGAATGTTGAGCTCAAAAGCATTATCCCCCATGGCCTTGGTGATAGTGTATGACCCATAATGGAGTGGTAAAATCCTCCGATGGGGTCCTGTAAGGTGTTCTTTCTGCAAGTGCAACCAAATTTTGTCGCCCGCCTGAAACTTATGCGGCACCCGATGTTGATCATGGCGCTGTTTGTACTTGTCAATGGACTTTTGTAGGATATCTTGAACCTGTTGACGGATGTTATAGATCCATTCAATGAACCAGGTGGATTTTTCATCTTCAGTTGGAGTAGGATATGAGTTGATCGAGGTGACCGCAAGGGGAAGTGCAATGTCTATGGGTCCCAATGGTTGGAATCCCAACCCCACTTGAAATGGGTTGTGGTCGGTTGAGCTATGTAGGGCTCGGTTGTAGCTATGTTGGACATAGGGAATGCTATCATCCCATGTGTGAGGGTGCCTTGAATTATACATGCGAAGGATATGCACAATCATTCGATTTACAACCTCGGTTTGGCCATCTGTCTGGGGGTGGAAGGTCATGGATTTGGTGAGCTTGGTGTCCAGTAGTGACCAGAGGCTCGATGAAAATGTGTTGAGAAATTGACTATACCGATATGAGACAATGGTTTGTGGGATTCAAAAATGTACCCAGACTCGTTCAAAGAAGAGCTTGGCAGTGGCCTCTGCTATGATTCTCTTCTTGCAGGCAACCAAAATCGCCATCTTAGAAAAGCGATCAACAACCACAAAAACATAGTCATTTCCCTGCTTGGTGGATGGAAGGCCCGAAATGTAGTCCATTGAGATAGATTCCCATGGCCAGTAAGGAGTAGGAAGAGGGGTGTACAGGTCCTATTTCTTAGTGGTAGATTTGGCAATAGGGCAGGCAGTGTAGAACCTGATATACTTGCTGACCTCCTGTCGAAGTTTCGGCCAGTAGAAATGTTTCTGTAGCATAGCCACTGTCTTTTGAATGACGAAGTGTCCTGCCACCCGACTGTAGTGGGCTTCCCATATTATCTTCGCTTGCTCACTTGATGGAACACAAATATGGCCCAGACGACACAACAACCCATCCTGAAGATGGAAATTATCAACAATTTCATTTTCACCTAACATTTGGTAGGTGGTGGCGAAGTCAGGGTCTATCTCATAGAGTTGGGGCAATCCAAAGGTCTCATGGCTGCAAGAGTCTAGCACCGTGGTGAGTTCCCCGAATGGCGGTCTGCTAAAACAATCAACGATATGATTGGTTCTTCCTGTTTTATACTTGATGTTGAGGTGGAATTACTGCAAGTATGTGGACCACTTTTGATGGCGTTCATTCTGCAATTTTCCTTGCATCTACATGAACTGCAGTGGCTTATGATCAGTGTGGATGACTGTCTCCTTCCTAAGAATGTAATGTCTCCATTGGCGGCATGCTTGCATAATGGAGTGCATTTCTTTATCATAAGTAGGGTACTTACAGATAGTATCTAACAGTGTCTCACTATGATAGGCCATGGGGTGGCCATGCTGAGTGAGAATGGTGCCCACAGCATAGTTTGAAGCATCTGTCTCAATATCAAAAGGATGTTGTAGGTCTGGTAGTGAAAGTACTGGGGCTGAGCACAATCACTGCTTCAAATAGTTGAACTCTTGTTGTTGGGACCAGCCCCACGCAAATTTTTCCTTATCACCACCTCTATTTATTTGGCTGAGGGCCCATGCAATGTGGGAGAAACCCAACACGAACCTGTGGTAGAAATTGGCAAGGCCCAAGAAGCTCCGAAGCTCAGTGAGTGTTGGTGGGGCTGGCCAGTCACGGATTACTTGGATCTTGGTTAGATCCACATGTACGCCATTTTGATCAATGATGTATCCCAGGTAATGGACCATGTCCATGCCGAAGGATCATTTTTCCAAGTTGGCATATAGCTTGTGCTGCCGCAGGGTGTGCAGAACCTGCTCAATATGCTGCAAGTGTTCAGCCCAAGTCTTGTTGTAAATTAGAATGTCATCTAGATACACCACTACAAAAATATTGGTGAGTGGTCGCAGTATCTCATCCATCATCCTCATGAAAGTGGTTGCAGCATTTGTCAAACCAAAGGGCATGACCAACCATTCAAAAAGGCCTTCCTTTGACTTGAAGGCGGTCTTCCATACATCTATTTATTCTATCGGTACCTGGTGGTAGCCAGACTTCAGATGAATCTTACTAAAGAATTTGGCCCCCGTGAGTTGATCAAGGAGGTCATCGATTCGGGGAATTGGGTACTAGTTTCTGACTGTGAGTTTATACAGAGCTCGGTAATCAATACAAATTTTCCAGGTTCTATCTTTCTTCTGTACCAGCATGATTGGGCTCCTGCAAGGTGATGAGCTGGGGTGGATGTGCCCCTTGTGGAGCAGTTCTTGGATCTATTGCTTGATCTCCTCATTCTCTAACAAAGAGAGACAATAGACTGGCCCATTGGGTAGCGGTGCGTCAGGGGTCAGATCGATGGGGTGCTTGACCTAGCTGTGTAGAGGTACCCCTGTAGGTGAGGAGAAGATATCTGAGTATTCTTCCATGACCTTATCTACTTGCTTCTACTGTGTGGAGAGGTTGGTCGTAGAGACCCTGGATGTGGTTGTGATCTTTCGCTTATTCTGAGAGCGAATCATGAAGAAGACAAACTTCCCCATATGAGAGATGACCTTCCTGCATTGCTTAGCAGAGATCAAGGAAATAGCACTAGGTGGGTCTGCCTCGGGTATCCTGTACAATTTCCTGTTCAAAGTAATAATAACACTATGAGGCCTAGACTCATATACAACATGACGTTTCCATAAACAAGGTTTGCCCAAAAGAACATCACAAACTTCCAGAGGAGAAACATCACACAATACCTCATCTTTGAAGGGCTCGATGTCGTACGATAGTTGGCACTGTTGGCTGACGCGAAGATTGCTTCCTTGGTGGAGCCATCCAATGGTGTACGGTTGTGGGTGTGGCATTTTTGGCAGGGCCAACCGCTTGATGACCTCTGCTAAGATGAGTTTCTTCTGGCTACCACTATCAATGATGAAGTGCAGTAGGGTTCCTTTTACCCACATCTGTGAATGGAAGAGGCGCTCTCCTTCTTCTGGCTTGTCTGGATCACCAAGCTAGAGCTTGGTGGTAGCAACGGTGGCACTAGGTTCCACGTCAATGATCTATCTTCCCCTTTCTGGTTCTATCTCAGAGTGATAATCTACATTTGATTCATAGGCTTTCACTTCGGCCACCAACGACTGCTTTGAGAGGCAGTCATTAGTGTTATGCCAAGGGCTCTTATGGAAGTCGCACCACTTCCCGGTCTCTTTCTTTGTCTTTCTGTTGTACTTATTTGCTTGTGGCTTGGAATGGTTTTCCTGATACTGTCCATCTTTTCTCTGTCCTTTGTTTTGTGGGTTGGGGCCGCCCTTTCCTGGATTTTTTTGTGAGGGGTTCCCAGGCCCAAATTGTCGCATCTTTTGTTTGAGCTTCTGCTCGATTTTTATGACATATTGGTAGGCCACGCCCAAGGATGAGATGTCCAAAAATTCCATTTCGATATGGATGTATCTATGAAGAGCACCGTGATACTTGAGCACCATATGTCACTCTGAATCTTTGATACCCAACTTGGTGCTCAAGGTATGGAAGATATTTGTGAAATCTAGCACTGCTTGGTCTCTTTCTTACCGCAGTGTGGTCCATTTGGTATACAGGTCGTCATAACTTCCGACAGGGTGGTATTGTTCCTTAATAGAATCCCTGAAGGATTCCCAAGTGGTCATGACTAAAAATAATGAGGTTTCCTCTGTTTCCTTTTTCTCACAGAAATTTTCCCACCAATCTTTGACATGGTGAACGAATTTGAGGAGCGCAAAAGTAATCTTTTCTTTATTCGAAAAGTTATGGACAGAAAAATACCCTTCTAGTAGATTCAACCACTTGTCTACAATATCTATGTCTATCTAACCTTCAAATATAGGAATATCGAATTGTATTTGTACCTTGAAGGGGGCGGCACCTCCATTCAAAGAAGATGCGTCGCCTATTGGTAGCCGCCGAAGGATTTGCACGAAACTATCCATCATCGCGTTCCTCTGTTGCATGAGGGATTCCTCAATCAATAGTTTGAAAGGATATCTTGTCCCATCATCTTTATTTTCTCCTTCCATGGGAGGTTTCTTGGGCGTGCGAGAGCTTCTTTCCTCAAGAGAAACATGATTGAGACCCAACTCTTTGTACTCTGACCTCATTGGAGACATGCATTAAGATGACAAGGAGCAGACCACTCTGATACCACTGATCTAAATTTTATGATTAGAACATAATAAATACAGATTATTAACACGTTCTTAACACAAAATAACAGAGATACAATAAAATTGGTTTCCTACTCAATAACGAAATAAGCTGAAATTGTAAAATGCAGCAGAAACAAGCTTGCTGGAATGGTGGCGGCTTATCTCTAAGAAGAGATGTGACGATAGCGCGCATTCACAAGACGGAGGTTACAATGAGGCTCTAAAGGAATTTTTACAATAATAAATAATTCCAAAAACCCTAGACATCCAAAAACCTAACCCTAGGAGATGAAGCGCCAAAAGTCATGTGGGCCAGGTTTGGGTAAGTTAGTACATCAACTTCCCGGGGTCGTAACTTTTGCACACGATCTCCATTTTAGGTGTGTGATAGCCCATTGGAAAGGTATCATTGAGGAGATTAATTTTGGGGGATCAATAATGCCTTTGACTATCATTGAGGAGCTCAATCCCCAAAAATATTCATTTAGGCCCTCAAAATGGCCCCGGAAGTTAAAACTGCTAAAAATAGTAAATTGCCAAAATTGTCAGAAAACTATTTTGAGCCAGTTGGAAAAGTTGGGTGGCCACCAATATCCATATGTATCATCACATTAACAATTTATTGGAATATCATTCTACTAGAAGAGTTGTATTCATACTGAAAATTTTATCATGTGATGAGAATCACATGGTTACCTCTCATACAATATGAAGGGTAAAAAGATGATTCTATGTTTTTTATTCCCATGGAGGAGGGTGAAAAGGATTAATTCACATCTTAGATTCATGATATTCAACATTGTTAAAGTCCCCACAAAGAATAATTTTTTTTCTTTATAGGATGTAATCAATAATCAAATCCAAAAAGGACACTTTCTCATCTACATCATTGGGAGAATAGTTTCTCAATGGGATGAAAACGTAGTTATAAATCTTGAGAAACAATCACAACATAAGGTATTAATGGTCAACCCCATGATATGTTGTAAGAATAACAAGATTGGGTGATACATGAGTGAACACCCCTCCTCACCCTTCATCATGATTAGAATGGAACAGAACACTAGGACAAATATATTATCTTGTCATGCTAAATGATAGATCAACCACTTTTATGAAATCCCACTAGAATGATTGGATTTTGAGGTTTTCATTTTGTAAGGCAACCAAGTTTTGAAATTCACAATAGTTGGGATGAGACACTCAAAAAAATACATCCATATTAAGGGTTGGTATGGCCTAGGCGATGTGTGATACATGGGTGATTTTGATGGCTTAGATGTCCCTAGGTCATGGTTTTTTAGACCATAGGATAGTCCTGTAGGTAACGAACATGATAGAAAACAAAACAAAAAAAGATCAACCACATTAAATCCTCCCACAATCATAAGATATCCAATTATGAAACTCGAGTGAATTCTCCAAACATTGTTTTTCATGAGATGGTTTATAGTACCTTGAAAACACCATGATACACACTTCAAAAAATTCAATGTGAACATCCATCTCCTCCCCATCAATTCCTTCTATGTCATGATAAGGTTTTGGATATGCAATCTTATTTTAAGCAAGTGTTGGTTGCTTATCTGAGCTATGATTTTAACATCTTTGACCCAGGCTCAGGTCTACTAGGGTTCCAACAAAGCCTCTAAAACTATCGACCCTCCTAGTTAACCAGAAGGCAGTGAAATACACAGAGTGTAATGCGCAATATCACCCATGATAGTCTTAATGGGTGACTGTAATGCTCAAGTACTTTCAATCTAGGATTAAGTGGGGATCCATTAGTGTGTGTTATGGATTCTATTTATTGAATTAAGAAATATTTTGTCAGACATCGATCTTAGTTATCCTGTTTTTCCTTATGCATGCATGCAGATTGAGAGACTTAACTATTTCAACAAAGAATTTATATAATATTTAACCATTAACAATAGAGATATAACCAAAAATCATTCCACACAACACATGAATTACCGTGGTTCACCCCCTCCTAGGCTACATCCACAAAGATTTGGCTCTAAGGCTCTTTTATTATAGTTCTACCATGTGTGGCGTCGTGCGCACTACAAATCCGTTCATACATCCCTAAATTACACTCCACGACCTTTACGAGGCTGACTAGATCACACCAGGCTCCTCAGCCTGCAATCTAACCCTCAAGGTCGAGTCCCTTTTCCCTCCCATAGTTGAACCGCTTACAAAAAGGTATCAAACCATATCTGTGTCATAGACCTGTTACTCTATCTCATGCGAGTAACTCATAACAACCATCAAAGACCCCCAAACCCCTCCTAGACCTCCTAGGTGTATATTTATATCTATTCTTGTCTCATCAACCATTACATTCTCTTACCAAAACCTTGACCTAATTAGGTCTTCTTGCTTGCTGGTCTTGCACGATTTTCTCCTCTGCATGCACTCTTTCTTTCGTTGCTTTTCTGCCAATTGTCTTTCTTTCCCTTCTTCTTGCATTCTTTTCTACCAGTTGTCTTTCTTTCCGTTCTTCTTGCATGTGCACCTTGCACGATTTTCTTCCAACTTTCTCACCTCCATGTCGTGCCTTTTCCCCAAAATAGTCATGTGCCCAACAAGCCCCCAACACTGACATTGTGACTTGTCCCGAGTCATTGCTTGACTTATTCCACTGTCACTTCTTTCCTCCTGCTTCAGACACTTCCTTCTGCAATGTGCCATACATATTCATCATGCGATGACACTATTGTTGAGCTTGACTACTCTTTTTAGCCATAATAGAGACCACCTACTCCGTGATGGGAGACTGTAAAATCTCTCCACCTTCAACCCCGATCTACTCAATGTTCTTGTTAGCTACATCACTCCCCATGACCAGCTGATCCACATTTTCTTGCAGGGGCTCCAACAATGCCTGTATCATTGTCTTCTATACTTGCAGTGCTTTCTCTTCCAACTGCAAAGGCTTTAATTCCATGGAGGTCTTGATCTTCTCCAACAGTGACACTATTTTTTGTCACTGCTTCACTTCTGCCATTGCTGTGTGGATTTTGGCTTCCTTCTCCTGTAGCTCCTAGAGGCTCCCGTCCTCTAGTAGGTCAGTCCAAAGTTGCATGCTCTTCTCTAAAAACACTTGACTATCTGAATAATTTGGTCGATGCCTTCCACAACTGATGTCACCTCCTGATCCCGCTACGCTTTGACTTCTGGAGGAGTAGTGGGTGTGACACGATCCTCCAACTCTTTTATTTTCTCCTTGTACTCCTGGATAGTCTACTCTATCCTACAGAACATGTCTCCCGATGACCTTGCCTCGTCACTTGTGCTTTCAAGAATTGTTTAAAACAACATGTGGGTTTGCTACTCCATCTCCTCCACTTTCTGCTTCGCTTTCTCTTTTTGTTAGGCCTCAAGGTTGAGGGATTCTTTCAGTGAGATAGTCTCTGTTTGGGTTGTCTATAAGTCTTCGACATCCACTCTTTCTCTGGACTAAATTTCCTACATGATGCTCACCTGAAGTTTTTACAATGCTTTTGTAGGAATATTGGCCAATGCCACATCCAATGTATCGATGTATTTAAGAGGTTTCTGCGTTGTTTCTTCATCAATGAACATCATATCCAACGTGATGGTGAAATTGGCATTGGGTTGTGCTGGAAACTGTACTATCTCAGGCACTGGCACTTCTTTCTCTCCTTGCGTCGGTGTTTATTTTGGTTCCTGTGCTGCCCCGATCCTTAACTACTCCAGCACAGTTTTTACCTCTTGCACTTTATCGATGATGAAATCCTTCTTCTTCTTCGCATTCTCCCATACTCCGACTAGTTGCTCCTCGACTGTTCTAACCACTAATTCCACATTGTCTGAGGTTATTGAAATATGGCTCTTTGGCTTCTAGGACTTTTTATTCTTTTGGCTTCCACTGGTGTGCTCCCCTGGCCGCTTCTCCTGGGTAGCCGATGGTTGGGAAGTTGTCCTTATTTCTCTAGCCTCATGAAGCTCCTAGGTTCATGTTCCTTGCTCTTCCTGCTTAGGGATTTTATGTGTCCCTACGCTTGTTTCTTCCTCCCAAGGGATTTCCTGGGTCCCTGCATCTATATATTTCGCCCGCACTTCTCCCGTTGAGTGTATGGGTGGTTGTTCTATGTGTGGTGGAACCTGTGTAGGCCTCCTTGGTGGTTTATTCTGTGTGCATGACTTATTCTTGGATCGAGTGCTTCCCCCCTCTTGGCCTTGAGAATTTCTCTTCTTGGTTCCTACCCCATTGGTGCATGTTTGGTGCATTGGGGTTGGTCTGGCCTACATCTGAGGTCGCAGGCTTTGTACCATGGTTGGAATCCAGGGTACCTTCCATTCTTCGGGACATTCTTGGACCTCTCTTTGGATTTACTCTTTCTTGATGCAGTAGTTAAGCTGTAGCCATTCCTTGTCTTTGTTGTGCTTGTCTTGCATACATAAACTATGGCATGTAGCCCTGAAGTCAACAACCTATCCAAAATACAAGACAGTATCTGGTGTAATCCTCCATGTATCTGCAATCATCTCTTGAATCTCTGTGAAATATCATGCAAATGTGTCCATATTAATATTCTTTCTCTTCGGATCTGTACTTCTATGTAATGATGTGTAGCGCACTACGCCACACTTTTCTGGTCTCTCCAGATACATACTGTAGAATGGTTCTTTCCAACCCATGAGGCCAATGAGGATGAGTAACCATGAGTAGTGGAACTCAAAGCCCTAGTCCTGTGTGCCTTTACAATCCTCCAAGAATGAGTTAAGGAGGTATGGGGCCTAGCTCATTGAGCTCCCTTTTGCACACTGCGTGGTGACGATCACCACACCAGTTGATACTTCCTCTTTTTGGCACTTGCACACTAATTTGCACTTGAGTAGCCTAATAGAAAAACTTTTCATAGGATCATTAATGTCATTCATCCTGATTCCCCTGTTGCCTTGTTTAGTGCCATACTTAGCCTTGATCTCATCTGATATGGCCTTGGCTCGTGTTTTTTCCTCTAAGTACTTCTCCATCTTTTCACCATCTGTGGGTAGCCCTGTGATTCCTGCGATGAGGTACAGAGTGATGGGCACTAGCCGATCCATCCATACAATTCCACCATGGATGCATGCTAGCAATTGCTTCATGCAAGCATTGACAAGTTTTGCCCTCCCAAAGTGTGGGGCATCCAACAAATTCATGATGCGAGTATTATACAACCCCAGGATCCACTGCACCAGATCTATCAGTGGCATGCCTAATGAGCCTGCTCCCTTGCTTTCTAGGTAGACCAACAACACCAAGTCTAGGAACTTAGTGACATCGGTCATGTCGTGGTCAGAGTATTTGATGGTAGTGACTCCACCAACCATGTCATCGTCCACTCTCACTCCAATCGAGAGTTTTGGAAAAATCAGGGTCCCTTCGACCTGCAACTGTAACCATCCATGTGCATTGCTCTCAGTCTGGCCCTTCAATTTGGCTAGTCAGGATGAGCCACCCACCTATGGTACACCCTTGTGTATGACAGTTTGTGCTACCTTTGGTTCATGAATCTCTGGTGCTGAACCCATGGCCTACATAGTCTTTCGTTTTCCTTGCCCCCTCAAATCATTGGACTCAGTTCTCTCGGGGTCCTCCTCCATCAGCCCGACCTCCTGTGTTGGGTTCTACTCCTCTTCTACTATCACCGGGTTTGTTTCATACTCCAGTGTGTGGATTTCATCGAAATCCACTACTATAGGTGTCACTTTCTCCCTTGCACTTTTCACATGAGCAGTACTACGTGTGTTCCTATCATCCTTGCCTGGCTCTCCAAATCGTGGTGGTGACATTTCGATGGGGTCTAGGCTCTAAATGTATGAATTCAACGAATGCTTCGTTGAATTCTCATTCTAGCTCTATTCCACTTGGCTATGCATTCTCTCCTTAGAAATTGACACAATAACTAGCGTTTCCCCCCTTTTTTTGACTTTATAGTGGGACAGTTGAATGACAATTGTTCTGCACTGACAGTTGTCCCTTTTTTCACTTTTGGCATTGTGTCCACCGCATGGTACCATTGTATGTATTAACTATCATCCTTTGCATCTTGTCTTAAACCATTTTCCCTTTTCGTCATGATAAGGTCTTTACTTCTGTGTATGGGTTGTCACAATTTCAACTTTTGCTACTAGTTGGCACCTGATTTCCATAGCCATCACTTCCCGAATCACCGCGTTGTCCAACCGACGGTCCTTTTTCCAACACACTAGGATTTTTGGGCACGCAGAGGCCTTGGATTCTATCCCCTTTGCTTCCAATGTAGTATTTCTTGTTTTTCTGTGCTGACTCAATGATGTATTCATCCTGACTATTTTTTCTTTTCATCACACTTAGTTCTTCTCCTGCGTGCGTGGATTTTCGCGTGGTCTTTTTTTTTCCAGTAACTATAAAGTTGATAGTGGTCGATTGTCCTTGTACAGCTTCAGTCTACTCCCATTAACCATTCCTTCAATTTATGTTCCACCTAAGTCCTTTAGTTGTATAACACTCCCGTCTGTGACAGTCTTGACCTCATATGGTCCCAACCAATGCATTCAGAGCTTTCCTGGATGCTGAAAACAATTGTTTTCGTGCAATAGGACTAGGTCTCCTTTCTTGAAACTTTTTCTCTTGATATGTCAGTCATGCCATGCTTTGTCCCTTTCTTTCTGTACTCATTGGTGGAACCCTCTTAGAATCCTATCTTCTTCCATGCTCATCAGCTGACTTAACCTTTCTTGTATCATGCCTCATTCTATCATGTTCGTAATCATTGCTATGTGCATACTGGGTACCAAAAATTCTAGTGGCACCACTACTTCTTGTCCATATACAAATATGAATGGTGTTTGTCATGTCAACTTCTTACAGGCAGTTCTATATTCCCATAATACTTCTACTATCTTCAAATCCCAGTCATCCCTATTGACATTGCAAATCTTGGTTAAGGAATTCTCTAGAATCTTGTTGAAGGCTTCCACTGTTCCATTTTCCTAAGGATGGTATCGCATACTTTTTTGATGGTAGACCTCGAATTACTCAGTTAGAGATCTAATAATGCTATTGATAAAGTGAGTTCCTTGGTCACTCATCAGAATCCTCGGACATCCAAATCTGGTGAGCACATGTTCAAACAGGAAGTGTGTTGTTGTCTCTGCACTGGAATATTTAACCGGTGTGGCCTCGTCCCATATTGAGAGGTATTTCATTGCAGTGATAATGTATTGTGTGAATGATCTTCTTGTGGGTGGGTGAATTGACCCAAAAAAATCGATATCCCATTTGTCAAACACTTGTAGCGTCACTTGTGGATGTAAGGGCATCTCATCCCATCTGTTTGTTTTTCCGACCCTCTAATAAACATCACATTGTTGACAATATTCCTTTGCATATCTATGAATAGTTGGACACCATAACCCTGCACGCAGTACCTTCTACACAGTATCGTTTCCTTCATAGTTTCCTCCCGCTGTTCCTTCATGGGCTTCTACCAGCTTCCTAGGCCTTTTGTGTTCTAGCGTGCATCTTCTTAATATGTTGTCTTCCCCCATTTTATATAAGTTCCCAACGATCAACTGGTAGATGGATTCTCGGAAAACCAGATTTTTCCTCTGCGCGGTGCTAAATTCCTTTGGCGTAGTCCCTGTACTTAAATACTCAATAATGTCAGAAAAATAATCATTCATTATCTGAACTGAAATTAACTGCGCATCCAGTAAGGTATTCTCTAAGTTTGTAGGTTCCTCGCCATTGGTGACCCTTTACAAGTGATCAGGTCCTGCATTCAACTTCCCTGGTTTAACTATGACTTCAAAGTCAAATTCTTGAAACAATAGTAACCATCAACATATTCTCCCCCCCCAACACTGGCTTGTTGACTAGGTACTTAAGGGATGAATGATCTGTGAAAATATTAAAATTATTTTCACGTAGGTAATGCCTAAACTTCTGAAGCAAGTAGAGAATATCTAGGCTTCCCCTCTCTATAGTGTTGTAGTTCTATTCCGATTCTGACAGTTTTTTGCTAGAAAATTCTACAGGATGATCCAATTCTCCTACTCCTGGATGTGTTAAAATAGCTTCCAAGGCTATGGCTGATGAATATACGTGTACATGGAATTTCTTATCCTAGTATGGAAAGACTAATATGGGTGTTGTGACCATATTCTCCTTTAGAGTGTCCAATCCACACTAACATTCCTCATTCCACTGAAACCTAGTATCCTTCTCGAGCAAATTCTCCATCACCAGAGTGATCTACACATACCCCTTTATAAAAAAATTGTATTATCATGTATGTCCCAATGTGTCCCTCAACTGGCACACTAATTTCGGTGGTGGTAGGTTCACAATGAATGCAAACTTTGTAGGATCCACGGTCAAACCTTGTCTGCATACTATGTGACCCAACAGAGTTCCAAAGGGTTTTCCAAATATACATTTCTTAATGTTCAAGGATATTTGGCATTGCCTACATATTTATAACATCAACCTCAACATCTCTACATGATCCTTCAATAGGATGTACATTGTCCAATCATCCAAATATACCTCTAGAAACTCATGGATGAATTATTTGAAGGTAGAAATGACTACTCTGGAAGAAATTGTTAGTGCATTCTTCAGTACAAAAGGCATGATTGTGTACTGGTAGCATCCCCATTATGTTTCAAAGGTATTCTTGTACCAATATTCTGGTGCTATATTGATTTGGTGGTAGCCTGAGAATCAATTAGTGAATGAGTATGCTTCCTGACCTCCCACATTTTATAACACTTAATATGTAAAGGGTGTAAGGAAGGGGTCATGTAGGAAAGCATCATTGAGATTTCTCAGGTCTACACAGATTCTTATGCCTCCTTACTTCTTCTCTTGCACTACCATGGGGCTTATCCATTCCGATTCTTCTATAGGTTCTATGATTCCTTCTTCCAACATTCTGTCAATTTATGCTCTCACTTTATGCTTGTATATGGGTTTCAGTCTGTAAGGCCTATGTCTAATAGGTCTTACCTCTTGCTTGAGAAGGATATTCATCTCTCCAAGTTCTCCTGTAATACCCTTCATTTCTATGAAGGTCGTGGGGAACAGGTCACTGTACTCATGCAGTAATTTCGTTATCCTTTCCATTGTTTACTCATCCCAGTAGTCCCCAATGTTGGCAATTTTGGGATTCTCAACTGTCCCAATGTTGACTTTTTTCACCTTGATCAGTGCAAAAATTACTTTTGATTCTAGGGGTGGACCATCCACTTATCTTTCGCCTTCAACTTCCTCAATTTGAATATTTCACAGGTCATCTTCATCTGGTCCTTCTTCCTATACATGGTAGCATGACAATGGTTCTTTCACTGTCTTTTTGTTCTACTATTGTTCTTTTGTTATGAGATGAAATTTTGGTTCCTTAATGAATATCACCCCTCTTATATTTTTAAATGTTGTATCTATGTTGGGCTTCTCATTCTCAATTGAGAACGTGACAGTAAATTTATGTTGTAGTATTTTCCAGCGCGTAGTTCCTCTGCACAGTTCCTGGTCTGTGTACTAGTTTTCTTCGATTCCCTCTAATGTGTGTACAAAATGATGAGGCCATTCCTATGGGGGTGTCATTCTCTACAAATCTCTGCACTTCTCCAAGTGTTCTGTTGGTTCCTCCTATCCATTGTATTTCTGAGTTGCACTCCTCTTTTGTTCTGCGTCGAATCTGATGTGCAATAGTCTTTTTCATTGGTACTAGTCCTTGATTGTTTATTTCTGTGCACCCCACCATATTGAAGGTGTAGCCTTAAGTGCGACGTTGAGAGCCAACAATCTATGACTATCTGATACTTCCTCCTCATATCTCAATAGGAATTCTTCCAAGTCATTGATTGCATGGAAACTTTGAGGTTCTTTGATTTCTTTCCCAACCCACCTTACTGCATGGTCTATTCGTGTGCATCTTATGGACCTCATGTAGGTGCTACTACCAATTATACAGACCCATGTTTGATTCAGAAGCACATGATGTGATACTTCTCCAGCTAAGTACACCATTGACAGTTGGATTGATGTAATATTCGACGCGCGCGATGGTTCTATATAACTGGTTAATTTCTTCCATATCTAGGCATGTTGGTTCCACAAATATTTTGGCTTCCAATGGATCTAGAGGAACAATAAACCTATATTATCCCGACTCAAATGTCATCTTGTGTGTCTTCAGTTTGATTATCTCTTGATTGTCAAATGCCCAATTCAATCCCAATAGTGTTGTATATGGTGTTGTTCCATCCACGATTTTGATCACTTCGAATTCTCCCTTAGTGTGCACTCTGTCCAGATCTATTGTCAGTCCTTTCAACCTCCCTATTGGTAGAATTTTATGTTGATTTTCTAACTTCAGTTGGACTGGTGAATAGCCAAGGTAGGTTCTCCCATGCATTTCCATGTCTTTTTGGGAAATACATTCACTTCAAATCCCAAATGTAATATCACATCACCCATGTTAAAATCTTTTATGTTGGCATTCAATCTAAACTCTCTATTGGTTCTCCTTCTGGCATGGAGGTGATTGACTATCCTCTGTTCTAAATTTCCCTCAAAATTTGTGGTACATCTATCTAATAGATTATGTAATACTAAAACAGATGATGGATCCTTAAATACTTGAATGTAGGATTGCAGGAAAGTTTTAATACAACTTACATAGTTTCCAGGCTGGACTTCACTGGTATGGTCCAATGCTGACGACATTTCATAGGTTGGGATGTCTTGATTATGATATGTGGTAGATGTAGATGCAACATTCTGCCTAATAAATTCTTGTCTTTCCTCTTTAAATGTCTCCTTTTCCTTTCATGCATAAAATTGCTTGGGTGGCTAGATATTCTTCTTAATCCGTTAGTGTTGTATCGGTTCTTGTTTTCCCACATAATCTCTTGTTTTAGCACTTCCATGTGTCACTATGTTGATGTTTCTTCCTTCTTCCTTCGATTCTGCTGAAATCCATTGAACATTCTGATTGTTCTGATTTATCTTTTCTTGGATCTTTACTAATAATGTCGGGCATTCTTCTGTGTCATGATTCAATGTATGACAATACATACAAGTCATTGGTGGCAGTGGACATTCTCTTCCATTGTGTCCTAGTTGTTTTAAGTTATAGCACACTATTGGGCCTCTTTCGCGTCCAAAGCCTCCTCTGTCTCTTCCGCCTCCTCTATACCTAACTCGATCTTTACACAGTGTATTGTATTGACGTACCCCATTATATTGTGCAGGGTTATACTACGGTTGCGTAGTGTTATACTATTGTGGCTGCACATTGTTATATTGTTGTGGTGCAGTATTATACTGCGGTGGTGCCTGATTGAATTACAATGCAACTTTCCTTGTCATCAGTTCGGCTTGCACCCTATATGTGTCTGATGTCCTTTCCCTCATCAGATCCATTTTTCTGTAGTCTTTGTCATCGTGCCCTACTAACTTGCAAAAAGTGCAGTATGCATTATTTGGTATTGTTTGGTATTTTTGCATCATAGGACAATGATATGGATTATGCCCATGTGTCTTGCAAATTTCACACCAGGGTCCTCCTGTTGGAAAAAGATTTGGCCTCCCCATTGCAATATACTATGTGAATGTTGGACATTCGTTCTTATGGTGCCCTTCTATTCTACATGTGGTATGCCAAACAACTTCTCTCTTTCCCTTTCCCTTATTCTAATTGAGCCGGAAGGTAATATTCTTCAGGTTCCTCTTCAACTCCTCTATAGGTGGATCTGTCTTGTGGTATTGATTCACCTCCATCAGCAAGGCTGCCTGAAGATCCTCTACTTGGGATTGGCCTTTTTGTTTCCTGAGTGGTTATTTCAAGTGCGGTAATAGAGAATTCACAAACAGATGCATATGTTGCATATCTTTCATGGCATAACTGAACTTCCCTTTCAAACACTTAAATCACTGGTCAATTTACCAGACAAATTCTTCTGGTTTCTATCAAATTTCTATCATCTTGTTCATGTATTGATCCTATGAGCTCAGCTTCTAGAACTCATTGATCAATAACTTCTTAATGTATGTCGGTGTCCTTGTCATCCCAGGTGCACTGTTTACATCTAGATTCATGTACCAGTCTAGTGTGCGGTCTCTTAGCGTAATGGCTAGATGCACAAGTTTAGTGTCTTCATCAGTGATATGCTTTGCTTCCCAGATATTTTCACAAATGAACAAGTGTTTCTATGGGTATTCGTCTGCCTCTCCTTGAAATTTTGGTAGCCGGATGGTGGGATCATGTCCTGCCATTGCAAATTGTGTCGGGCTACTACCTATGCACGGTGTATACCCTTGACTAATATTTCCTGAACTGGCTCCCTCAGTTGTTGTTCCTTGTGTGGATGTACTTCCTACTGTCCTCCTTCTCCTAAAACTCAGTTTTCTAAATAGTGGTGTTCATGTTGGTGTATTAGTCGCACATGGATTCATGGGTTCCAAAATGACATTCACATGGATAGGATTGTTGCCTCCTATTCCCGCTCTTGGACCTATGGTATTCCTCTCATATTTTGTGCGCAGGATTTCCTCAATCTGATCCACAGCCCAAAGATCCTCTACCTCTTCATCGCCACTTTCCAAGCCTTCCCTCGTGGCTACAAATCTCTTCTTGGTTTTAACCTTGTATTGGTAGGTTACTCCACTGCGTGTCTTTCCAGATGTCACTATGATCCTCTAGATATAGTCATCATCCATCATGATTGAGTCCAAGGCTTCCTCCTTCTTTATTTTATCTACTTCTCCTTCCATTTCTCCTTTTTTTTTCAGTGCTTCCCCCCTTCCCCCATGTATGCAGGGAAGTTTAGCTGTCTGATTCCATTGTCATTACACCTTTGTTATACAGAAAGATCTTAATATAAGTATATAATGATCTAATATACTTTCCTTGAGGTCCACGTAGAAACTCTTTCTCTGGTGTGATGTACAACTTCACGATATCTACTGAAATTCTTTTATAAATCCTACTACAATACTATCAATCAAAAAATCTACTACACAGGTGGATTTTTTATTCACCTCCTGTAACTACGCAATTTGAGCTAGGGTCCACTCTAACTATCGGATCAGATTTGTTGCATGGTTATCCTTCAACCTCAATATCCACTCCTTCAATAAGTGTGGAAAATAATAGAAACAAACTTCATGTAGATCAATAAACACATACTTCTCAAGATATTTGCACGATGTTATAGTAGGGATTTTTTTCTCTTTCTGCGCAAACTCTAGCTCCTTTGTCTTTAGCGAACTTTCGATCTAGAATTTTGTGGGATTCCACAGTCTCAACATCCCCTCCTAGCGATGCATTATTCTCAACTTCTTATCATCTAATTCAGTATTCCTTTGACCCGCCTTCCACAGATCTAATAGTCTTTTAATAGATCTTCAACAGATCACCCATTATTCTACCAGATATTCAATAGATTTCATCTACTCAATCCTATGTTGTTCATCCTGAAAATGGAACCATTTGTTGTTTTCTTATCTAAGCTATGCTTTTAACATGTTTGACCCAGGTTCAGGTCTACTAGGGTTCCAACAAATCCTCTAAAATGATCATCCCTCCTGGTAAACCAAAAGAAAACGTAGTACATAGAGTGTACTATGCAGTCTCACCCGAGATAGTCTTAATGGGTGACTGCAATGATCAAGTTCTTGTAGTCTAGGATTAAGTGGGGATCTTTTAGTGCGTGTTGTGGATTCTATTTATTGTATTAATAAATATTATGTTAGTCACCGATCTTAGTTATCTTGTTGTTCCTTATGCATGCATGCAAATCCAAAGATTAAACTCTTTCAACAAAGCATTTATATAATATTTAACCATTAACAACAAAGATATAACCAACAATCTTTCCACACAACACATGAATTACTGTGCTTCACCCCCTCCTGGGTTACATCCACAAAGATTTGGCTCTAAGGCTCTTTTATTATAGGTCTGTCATGCATGGCGTCATGCACACTACAACTCCATGACCTTTATGAGGCTGACTAGATCGCACCAAGATCCTCAGCCTTCAATCTAACCCTCAAGGTCGAGTCCCTTTTCCCTCTCATAGCTCAATCGCTTACAAAAATGTATCAGAGCATATCTATGTCACATACATGTTACTCTATCTCATTCGAGTAACTCATAACAACCATCAAAGACCCCTGGACCCCCCCTAGACCTCCTAGGTGTCTATTTATATCTATTGTTTTATCATCAATCATTACATTCTCTTATGAAAACCCTAACCTAATTAGGTATTCTTGCTTGTTGGTCTTGCGTGCTTTTCACCTCTGCATGCGTGCTTTCTTCCGCTGCCTTTTTTCCAGTTGTCTTTCTTTCCCTTCTTCTTCCATGTGTGCCTTGCATGCTTTTCTACCAGTTGTCTTTCTTTCCCTTCTTCTTGCATGCACGCCTTGCATGATTTTCTTCCAATTGTCTTGCCTCACGGCATGCCTTTTCCCCAGAATGGGCATGTGCCCAACATCAAGCATTCGTGTTACCCAAGCATCCAATGTACACTTCATGTTATTTCTTTCATATTTCATGGGCCCATAATTTGTTTGAAGGTTCAACATTAGAGGTAGATATTTGGCCCTTTATTATCCCCACGATCTAGGGGTGGTAGTAGCCCAAAACACGCCAATGGGTTCCTTCCTTGTGGCTTAGACCATCAGTTTAGATAATGTTGACCCTACATTGATCATTTTGTTTTGTTAATTGAGCCTTTAGTGCAATGGGAATCTTATTACCCTTTTTATCACTTGAATCTAGTCATTGTCATCCATATGTGCCAAAGCTTTTGAGCATGGTTAGCAGGTGAAGCAGTGGGAGATACATTAGGAGAATCAACCTTAACTACTAAGGGACAATCCTTATTCTTATAGCCTAGTCTATGGAACATGGAATAGGTATTAGGTAAGTTAATATACCTAACAAGTTGCATTATAGTCTTTGCACTAACATGGATGAAAACTTGTTCCTCGAGATATTTTGAAAGGTATACTCATAGATACACATATATTTCTATGTGGGGATTAAAAAGTGTTGGGAAGAACTATGACTAGTGAACTGCCTAATGGGTAGGGAAAATTTTAGGGGCTACATTTTTCCCATTGGCTAATTTTCCATGCTTTTTCTCAAAAACAAATTGCAAATTTCCATTTTTTCTAAAAATGATTGGCCCAAGTTCTATAGGATAAAATTATTTTACCTTAGAAGTCATCATTTGTTTTATAAAAGATATATAATATCATTAGAAATTTGAATATTTTTACAAAAAAATTGCCGAATAGTTTACAGTTTGCATATTAAGCACCAGTAAGATTCACCAAAATTTCTACATTTTAAGATAAACTTCGATCCTTAAAATTATCTCTCCCAAGAATATATTCCAAAAATTACAAAACTACAAAGGAAGACCAATGAACTCAATCTAGAAGGGAAAATGAATTGTCCTCCGCACATCCATAAAAAATACCTTCATACCATTCAGATAACACAACTAGGTAATTATGATAGAGCCAAAGACCTTAAACTAAAACTTTAAATAACATTATAATCTTCTTTAACTGTAAACTGAAAAAAAATTCAATTAAATAATGTGTTATGTAAATCTATAGGATAACGAGACTTTGAAGAATGCTAGCTTGAAATACCCAAGAGGTTGTTGGAAATAGTAATTACAAGTCGGTGAGCTTTATGTCTCAGTCAATTTGTCACTAGGTTTGTTAGTCGACCGAATCGGCAGTCCACAGATTTTTCTGTGAGTATGAAAATATAAAGTCGCACGTTTAGGTAAGATCAGTTTTTTTTATTAGTCGGAAAGCACGAAAATTATTAATAGAGACGGTCTTATCTTTCTCGAGTCCATTTAAGTAGTTGAAGAGGCAGTCAAATTTATTGTTGTCTTTAATGTTAAGTCGGTTTACTTCTACAGGAAGTATCAGTCACAGTCTTTATAAGTATGAGTCTTTAGTTAGTCGATATAGATGTAGAGAGAACAAAATCATGAAGGAGAAACAAAAACAACTGAGGAATCGAAGAAGTCAGAGAGCTCAAGATCTAGTTTTGTAAGTTGTAGAAGTTTCTTAGAAGTTGTTGGAGTCGAACATCATCTTAGTTATTGTATTGTGTCTTAGCATGCAAAACTGAAGTTAATATATATATATATATATATATATATATATCAAGTAGCTTGTGTGTTAACAAATTTCATGTGTATTTCTGAGTTTATGTGTTAATCATAGCACTATGTTATTATGTATCCATAAATAGTTTCATTGAGTGTGTCTTCATAGCACGCAGTAAATCGTGCACTATGTACACTTTGCGATAAGTCTTCAGACCGTTGTCACAAAGTTTTTTTGACGCACAATATTTTTCACTATGTTGTGCACAATTTCCCTGCACGTTGTAGATCCTAGATATGGTATTAGAGTAGGTTGATCAGAGCATCAATTATGTCAAAAAGATAAATATGGATTCTACTTCAAATCTGCAACCTCCCACTTTTATAGGCAAGAGCTATGAGTTATGGTCTTTGACCATAAACGAATTGTTCCAAGGTCAAGATGCATGGGAGATAGTCGAGAATGGTTACATGGAACTAGCATATCAAGAAGCATATAATGTACTCACACAAGCTGAGAAGGATGCTTTGAAATATCAAAGAAATAAGACTAGAAAGATGATGTTTTACATACATCAAGCCGTGCATGAGAGAATACTCCCAATATTTTCATCAGAAAATCAAGCTAAGGAAGAATGGGATATATTAGAAACATATTATCAAGGTATGGACAAAGTCAAGACTTCAAAACTACAAATTCTTAGAAGAGATTTTGAAACTTTGTCAATGATAGAAACAAATAGAGTAGATTCCTTTTATACCCATGTTATTGTCCTGATAAATCATATTAATTATCATGGTGAAACCATAGAAGAAATAAAAGTTGTTGAGAAGGTACTTAGGAGTCTCCCTCCTAAATTTGATACCCTTGTTGTGAATTTGGAAGAAAGAAAAGACATGAGTCAATTTAGTCTATATGAACTGTAAGCTTCCCTCATCAATCATGAACACGATTAAATAGGTCAAGTATGTCATCATGTTGGAAGATTGGTTGTTGTCATTGATGTCAACCCTAGTCATGGGTTTTGGACCGCAAGATTGATAAAGATATTTGGACATGAAGGAAAATGCACATGCATATACAACACCCATAAATGGATAGTATACATCATGTTGTTTCCGGTGGTATGTGGAACGTCACGTGGATCCTCATGGTTGAGGAGAAATGAATTTTTGAAGATGACAAAGTAAATTGAAGAAGGAAGTACATGTAGGTGTTACCCATGATTTTGGTCATCATGATGATATATTAATGATGGTGTACTCAGGCTCTTCATAAGAACTTTCTCCTGAGAAAAAGTTATTTTCATCTCTTTCAGAAAACTCATTTTTGAAGACTGTTCGTAGGCTACTAGTATATTTGCCTGCGAGAATGCATGACTCTCGCAGACTGCCTTAAGCCAGGGTGCGAGAAGTTCGCACTATGTTGAACTGCTAGGGTGCGAACTCTTTCTAAACAAAGGAAAAATGTGAATTCTCTATGCTTCTAGAAGGATGAGATGGAATTCGAATGGTTATCCTAGTTTGGTATCATTCTTATCCAAGTAACTAATTCATTCTCTCCTATATATTGAGGTAATTCTCATGGAAAAGGTTAAGCAAGATTCATTGGAGAATTAGTGAAAGAATTGTGTGAAGGACTGAAGCTACAACAACTTGGGGATTCCAACAAGTTTATCCAAAGGGGTTGATCTTATTCATGCAAGTGAGAAAGTGTGTGTGTCGGAGCCAAGGGCCATCAAAAGGAAGTTTGCGACATCAAGGCTCAGGTTGTAATCTTTACTTTCCATTAATATGATACAATAATATGTCCCTTTCCCATAAATCTATTTCTACTTTATTGTATAATTCCTTGATCATATACATAGATTGACCATTGAACAAATTGTGCTTTCTTCACTTTGGTTGGTTTGTGTTGTCTTGGTCTTGACTGCACGAGAGCACTGGAGCGAAGCAGGAGCAACAAAGACCATAAGAAGCGATAATAAGGTATGTTATTAGTTATTTCTTCCTATTTAATTCAATGGTCAAAATCTAGGGAAAGAGTCATGTTATGTCTTGCGTTTTTCTAGATCCAGGTTAATCTAGGGAGATCGGTTAGTGTTCGCACCTACGGATTTATCCAATAACAAAATTGGTGACTCGACTAGGGAACAATCCCATTTTATTTGTGGCTTTTGATATTTTTCTGTGGCCATTTTCTCTGGTTTCACTTTTCTGTTGTCCTATCAATCTCTGAGTCTTCAACATATCCTGATAGACCCTCTGGGTCCAGAGGCCTTTTTCAAATTTTCTTCATTTTTCAAATTTTTTGTTATGTTCAGGCATTCTCGCACTATACTTCATTGCAGCCTATGAGAATTGGTAGAGTTCGCACTCTACCTTTAGGTTTCAGTGAGAGGTTCTCGCATGCTGCTCAAGGGTCACCTACGAGAATCAATGATTCTCGCACTGTGTCATATTGCCTGCCTGTGAACACCATTTTTCAAAATTTTGGATTTGAGTTTTGGTATTTTCAACTACCCAAATCAGTTTGATTGCCTCATAAAAGTTTCTCGGACTACTGATTGATATCATTCTTGTCTTTATTTGTGTGCATGAACAGTCTCAGGGTTCCAAGTCTTTTCTTGTCATTTTTGTCTTGACTTTTGTTTCTTGACTTTTCTTGGCAAAACCATTCTCTCTGACTTCAAAATCTGAGTGTGTTTGATTAGTTAAGAACCAGTGATTGGTTGAAAGTTGAGTGCTTGGTTTTTTCTCATTTTCTTATTGGTTTGAAAGATCATTTTCTTTTGCATTTGAAAAGACTTACTTAGTTTGCTCTTTATTTTTGTTTTCGTTGAAAGAGTGGATTGGGTGTTTATCATTTCTTATTCATTTGGTTTTTTATTTTTTGTACTCTCATTGGCATAGTGAGGGTCCTTTTTGAAAAGTGAACAAAAAGTTTTTCTTTCAAAAAATTTCTTTTCGTTTTAGAAAACATTGAAAATCAAATTTTTGAGATTGTTGAAGTATTTGAAAAATACACAATAGAGAGTTGTCATTTGATAAGTGATTGTTTGGATTTGCATTTCAAAGGAAATTTTGCATTGTAGTTCAAGGTTGATCTAGAAATCTTTCTCTCTCTCCCATACATAGGATTCATTGAACGAAAAGTGATATATTTCATTCTCATCCTTGCATTGTTGGGTCAGAGTCATACAACATAAGTTTCATTTCCGTTACCTTTGAGTAAACAACAACTCTTAATAACACTGCGTAATCATAAAATTTATCTAGTAACTCTTTTCTAGGGCTCTATTACACCAACATTTAACTAGGCTAGCGCTTTGGAGTAGGTAGAGAGATACACTCTCCAAAAGCACAAAACACACAATAGCATCTTGTGTTAGGGAGTGTTAAATTCCATTTGCAACATCTTGTCCTGGGAAACCCTTCTCACACAAGGGTCAAACACTAGGTCGCATTGATATTGGCAAAGTTACTCACCCTGCTTTGTTGATATCAGTGTAGAGATTGCACGTATTACGGGGATCACTCGGAGGTATACCCACAATGATGAGTGGAAGCCTTTTGAGTTGATTTCAGGCTAGATACCCTGCCCTTGCGTGTGGATCGGACTGTTGACTGTTCCCCCAGGCTTTATTGTTGTTGGTGGTGACCTTAGTGACCAACCCCACCTTTTGGACAAAATATACCTCCCTCTTTGGCCATGTATTGGAATCAGATGATACAAAATCCTCTCCAAACAACTGGGGGGAAGCAGTTGCATGTCCCTACTATAGGCCAACCATATCCAGGTATACCCAATCCTATTTGGGGTATGAAAGCTCAAACTCATGTCCCCTCTCAAGGTTACAATTCCTGGAGCTACTATCCTCTCCAACCACCACTGAATCTGCCTAGGTCTTCCCATTATGCACAAACTGCTTACGGTCCTACTGGTTTGCCGACAGGGCTTCCACCCCAAAGCCACCAGTACCCACAGGTGAATTGACAGTTACCTTTTCTCGCTACTTTGGATTTTCCGAATTTGTCTAGGATTTTAAATGATCCTATTCGTCACTCTCCTCAATGGCCTGTTATTCCAGACAAGCTTCCATCGAACATTCCTAAATTCGACGGCAAAATGGGAGAGGACCCGAACAATCACGTTATGAATTTTCACCTATGGTGTTCATCCAACTCATTGATAGATGGCTCTATTCATTTACATATTTTTCAATGAACCCTTACCGGTTCTGCTGCGAAGTGGTATATCAAATTGCCACGAGGTCTCTTCTCTGATTTCAACACCTTAGCTATGGCTTTCTTTACACATTACCAGTTACCGATCCGTTATGATACCGGGACTGAGATTTTGAATTCCTTCAAACAGACTAAAGACACTCATATATTGGATCATATCCATGAGTGGCGAAGGAGACACCATCTCATTAAACTTGAGCTCCCCGATCAGTTACCAACAGAATGGTTTACAAAATCATTTGTGAACGAAATTGGTAAGGAAATTGCCATGGGTGGCGTTGTCATGGAAGAGTAGGCTATAAGTCGTGCTCAATATCTTGATATTGTTTATTCACAAACGGGAACTCTTTATGATTTATTACCTGATTTACCTCGTCCTAATGCTTCCAGCACTTAAACTATGCTAGCTTCCTCGCATGCGGCTGATGGTGTGATTGGTACTGCTCAAACTCAATCACATTTTGTTTCAAGCACAAACCCTAAATCTTCTTCTTCTAATGCTCAAAATGCTTCATCTCCTGCCACTCTCACCAGAAAAACTTCTGAGGTAAATGCTGTCCAATCTACCCTAGCTGGTAAAAACAAATCTAAAAATGGGAGAGGTAAGAATAAGGAGGGAAAAAATAATAATCAAGCAGAGCAAACTAAAACCACTCCTGTTGAAGATCGGGATAAGTTCAAACCACGTTACCCTTGCCTTATGTGTGGTGATGATCATTACACGAAGGATTGTCCACGACGTGCCGAGGTCACTAAGTTCCTTCAAAGAGCTCCAAAACCACCTGCACCGGCTGTCTTGTCCCAACCCTTCCCGTCTCAACAACAGGCTCAGTTGGTCATTCACGACCAACCCTCCTCTTCTACGACATCATATGTTTTGATCTGTACTTGTGATTCTAAGCAGAACAACATTTCACTAACTACTCGAGACAAAGATTATTCTCCATCTAAGGAGAAGGTTAATGATTTACCTCCTTCGTTGGTCCAACCCTCTCCCGCGACTCCACCTACTAACGGTCCTCTTCATCTCGAACGACCGAGCCTCGACACAGTTCTATGAACCCCCCCAAATGGTGTCATACATAAATCAGCTTTCAATCCTCATGCTCATGCGGCCTAGAACTACAACATTGTTGAAGATCTGGCCCAGACACCTTCAACAATGTCAGCCCTTGAACTCCTTCAGTCTTTTCCTGCACAACGGAAGGAACTGTTGAAATCTATAGGTGGAATTGAACCGACAGATACAAAGTTAATAGTCTTTGACTTGGAAGATCACATTCCAAGGTTACCCCCTCAACTCACGTTTTAAATCCAAGTGGTTGTCTCTGACAAAAACATTTTCCAAACTGTTATTGACGATGGTGACTCGACTTGTGTTATGTCTCTTGCTTGTTGGAAATCCATTGGCTCTCCTCCTTTGAATGAATCCCAGAACACTCTTAAAGCCTTCAATGGCTCCATTTTTAATCCCTATGGTGTTCTTCCCTCATTTCCCATTACGTTAGAAGGTAAAATGGTCCAAGTCAAAGTGGAAGTCTTTGACGCTCCCCTTGATTAAAATCTTCTACTTGGCCGCAGTTGGATCGATTCCATGCGTGTCGTTGTGTCAACACTTTTCCATGTAGTACTTTTCCCTCATCAAGGAAAGGTTGTTACCGTTGACCAACTTGCTTTCTTCAATTCTGATACCTGTACTGACAATGTGTCGTTTATTGCTAAAACCCCAGCAGGTTATGAGAACCTCGGTGTAGGCCTTTTAAAGGACTCCTCATTAATGGGTACTTTTCCCATTCCACCACCCGATGTTCCATGCTCGTCAGTTGCTTCTATCAACATGATTTCCACCATGCCTCACGAACTTCCTGCGTCTCATGACCCTTGGATTGTCGCTAACCCTAGAGATCATCTTCATTTCGACGACGCTATGCCACTAAGTCCAGTTGAATCCGCCTATCAGGCCATTCAATCGGCAACACCTTCTACCCCCTCTCTTGATGAGTTGTCTCTCGATCCTTTTCGTGTTATTTTTCCCACTGACGAGATGATCATGTCCATCATGGAGGACACCCCTTGGGACAATGGACATCATCGTTCCATCCTCTTTCTGGAACAACACACTCTTGAGAACTACCAATGGATTTCGACTCCATCGACCGTTGTTGTCATCTCGATGGTTCCCGTGACTACACACGATGTGTTGGCTGAAGGGAACTTAAGTAATATCTCACCCATGATTCCCATTGACATATCCATAAAACCTGGGATTGTCGAAAATGTCCATATTGGAGCTTCGTGTTCTTCCGACGAAATCATCACCTATAAGTCTCTTTTCAAAGAATTTTGTGACATCTTCACTTGGAGTTATGAAGAGATGCCAGGTATCGACCCTGCAATTGTTGTACATGAGATAAATACATACCCCAACACTAAACCCGTTCGGTAATGCCTTCGTCCAATTCACCCACGTAAAGCGGCTGCTATCAAACTCGAAGTTGAGAAACTTCTGAAAGTCGGTTTTATTTATCCAGTGGCTCTTACAGAATGGGTTTCCAATCCTGTCCTGATTGACAAGAAAGGAGGCAGTATTCGTGTATGTGTTGATTATAGGGATATTAATAAAGATTGTCCCAAAGACAACTTTCCTAGGCCCTTCGTCGATCAGATTGTCAATGATTGCGTCGGAAGTGAAATTTTCTCTCTCATGGATGGTTTCTTCGGCTATAATCAAATAAACATTACTCCTGAGGATCAACATAAGACTGCTTTTATTTGTCCTTGGGGTACTTTTGCCTATCGAAAACTCCCTTTCAGACTTAAGAATGCGGGTGCAACTTTTCAACATGCTATGTATTATGCTTTTCATGATATCAAACACATCGTTCAACCTTATTTGGACGATTTACCTTCTCATTCCATGCACAGAGTCGATCACCCTACCCACCTCTGAGCCATTTTTGTTCGTTGTTGATTATATCATATACGTTTAAATCCTCATAAGTGCGTTTTTTGCATAGAATCCGACCATCTTCTCAGTTTTATCGTTTCATTTCAAGGGATCCGGGTGGATCCTATTAAGGTTGAGGTGATCCTTAATCTCCCTCCTCCTTCTACACTGCGTCATTTGCAAAGTTTGCAGAGGAAAGCAAACTTTCTTCGTCGTTTTATCCCTAATTACACCGATATCACTCGTGGATTTATGCGGCTTTTAAAGAAAGATTCAGAGTTCGTCTGGGATGCCATTACCAACAATTCTTTTGAAGCTTTGAAGTTGTCCCTCACGTGAGCTCCACTTCTCTTTCCTCCCGATTACAGTTGCGATTATTTCCTTTATCTTGCTGCCTCGTAGTACACTATTGACATGGTTCTCTTCCAAGAGGATGATTCACACGCTGAACATGTTATTTACTACTTGAGTCGAAGTCTCACACCAACTGAAATCAAGTATCAACATGTCAAAAAACTGTCCTTGGCTGTCGTTCAACTGTCCAACACTTCCGGCACTATATCCTCTCACACAAGACTATGGTGATTTCTCATTGCAACCCTATGAAACATATTTTGACACATCAATTGCTAGGGGTAAAATACTCCAAATGGATTGTGATACTCCAGGAGTTTGACTTGGAATTTGATCGCGCCAAGTCTAAGAAGTCCTTAGTTTTTGCTTAGTTGATATGCGATTTTCTTCGTTCTGTGACGAAAAATGTAACAGTTGATTCATTACCCAATGAATCTCTTTTCCTTATTAACACTGATGATCTTTGGTATGGGGATATCATTATATATCTCCAAACCCAGACTTTCCAGCCTGCTTTGTCTAGTACTGAACGACGTCGCATACGCTATCAAGCTCGTCAATATATTATCCTCGGGGATACTCTTTACCATCAGGGAATTGACTCTATTTTTCGATGTTGCCTAATGTTCGACAAAGCCAAGAAAGTTCTGAATGAATGCCATTCCAGAGCATGTGGTGGTCATATGTCTGAATATGCTGCTACTGCCCAGAAGATCTTATGTGCAGGGTATTTTTGGCATTCTTTGTTTAAAGACTGCATTACTGTCATTCAGAAATGCCATGCCTGCCAGACCTACAATCAGAAAATTCGGTCACATCCTGCTCATCCTGTGGTCTCAGTTGGTCCTTTTGCGAAATGGGGCATTGATTTCATGACATGTCACCCTCACTCGACCGGGGGGAATGGTTACATTATTGTAGTCGTTGATTATGTTATGAAATGGGCTGAGGCGATGCAGACATTCGACAATACTGGAAAGACCACAACTTTGTTTCTTTTTAATCACGTCATAGCTTGTTTTGGTGTTCCCCAAGCTATCGTCACTGATCACAGTAGCCACTTTAGGAATTTTATGATGTCCGAACTTACATAGAAGTTGGGTCTTCATCATAATAAATCAATGCCCTATTATCCACAAGCTAATGGCTAGGTCGAAGCAATCAACAAAGTTCTCATAACTATGCTTCGATAGATGATAAGAATTCATAAAACAAGTTGGCACACAATGTTGTTTTCGACATTGTGGGCGTACCGGACATCCGTCAAGTCCACTACTGGGTTTACGCCTTTTCGGTTAGTCTATGGTGTGGAAGCCATTCTTCCTATAGAATGCGAGATACCCTCTCTGAAGCTAGTTGTTGAACTCCTACCCAACACTTCTGTTGAATAAGAACGTCTATTGTATCTTATGCGATTAGAAGAAACTCGACGTGACGCCACTCTAGTAATAGAAGCCCAGAAAAAATCTGTCAAGGCCCAATATGACAAGCATGTCAAGCCTCGTGTTTTCTCTGAAGGTGATCTTGTTCTTCTCTATGAATAGGATCGAGATGTGTTAGGAGCTGGGAAATTCGAACCCATGTGGCAAGGTCCTTATATTATTCGTCGAGTTTTGGAAAAAGGAGTGTATGAGTTGGTAGATTACGATGGTATCCCTTTGAGTGAACCCAGGAATGGGTTGTACTTGAAAAAGTACTATGCAGAAATCATCTTTTCACAAGTACTTGTATTTTAATGTAGCATACTTTGTGTGTGTTACTATAGCTTTCTTTTGTCGGTATCTGGTCTCTGCCCTTATGTGACATTGTGTTGGATTTCCAGATGTCAGAGTCTTCACTACCCTATATTGGCTTTGTTGATGGTGATAGTTGTAGTACTCGGAACCTTGCTTCTACTGCGTGTGCAATCTATATCCCAACAAACAAACTTGTGTCTTTACGAGGTGTGTGCCTCAGCCGTGCGACCAACAACATTGCAGAGTATAGCACCGTTATTGAATTATTGGTTGATGCTATCTCGCTTGGAATTTGTCATTTGGTTGTGCGACTTGACTCGCATCTTGTAGTACTACAGTTAAGTAATGTCTACTCTATTCGAAGTCGTACTTTCTTATGGGTGTATTTGCGAATTCGCCTCTTGGAACGTTATTTTGATCATGTTGAATATCAACATATTCCTAGATGTCTAAATACATTAACAAATGCATTGGCTAATTATGTATTGGACAGACATTTGAATCATTTATAAATCAAACACATGGGAATTCACACAATATAAAGTAAACCGGTAGAATTCATTTGTATATATAATGATCAGAAAGAGTTTTTACAAAAAGTTTGTCCGAAGACCAAAATGTCAAAATTTGAAGCTCATAGCTTCTACCAAGTGACGTCATGGATGACGTTCATGGTAACACACGATTTCCCTAGAAAACCTATGGAGCAATTGACTCATATATGCTGATACCCCTACAGTATGACACTGATCACGTCATGGAACCTCTTCCAGAGTCATGTCTGGAACGTCTGCAGTCAGACCCTCTAGATTTTGTCCCACTACTTGATAATCTTCAACAAACTGTGGTGCTGCCGCTACCTCTCCTCGCCGCTGGATGGGAGAAGTGCCGGGAGGTCTGTAAGGTCCAACATATGTGTTATCAACAAACAATTTTGCATTAGTAATTGGATGAACATATAAAACAAAAACATTTGAATATGATAAAAATTCAAAAAAACATTTGAAAAGAAAAATGTGTGTACTTCTTACCAAGGTCCCCCCACTGAGCATCCTCTGGCAATACCAAATCTGGATCTCCTCCGAAATCCATCCCAGCATAAGCGTATTCATCAACCATCAACATCTGTGGTTGAATCCAGTCAAAGAAACTATCATCATATTTGATGATCAGTTCTGCTACGTGTCGGGCCATGAGCCGACACCATCTCAGCATCCGCAGATCCCTGGGAGCCAGTAAATTCCACTCCACCTGTAGCCTCAGTAATGGGACCCACTCAAGGAAGAAGGATACCAGCAAAGATTCGTACCCGAATTTCTTTAGGTCACCTCGCCTACATTTGGTCAATTGCTTTTTTATACTGCGAAGCACAGCATCTTCCCAGTTGAATACCCACGGCTCAGTACACTCAATAGCATACTAGAAGTAACTCTGTAATGCCATATGAGGATCATAACTCCTAGCCATCTGAGCTATAGTGAAAAGGATAGTACGGAGGGTCAAGTCTTGTACCCCCCAGACAACTACTTTTCCTTTCTTTCTCTCAGCCTCGGGAATGTAGTGTAGATTGCAGTATTCACTCATCTTTAGCCCACCACCTCTACTACCAGTCAGGCTCACATAGTACCCCCTCCGTGACAAACCAGTTAAAAATTAAATGTCCTCAATGTCTAAGGACAGTGTGTGGACCCCCACATGAAACACCTGCTGATTAGGGTCCCACATACGCACCAGGTACTCTAATAGTCTGACTTGGGCCCTCATGCCCGGGATGCGAAAGTACTTCAAGAGCCCACAGTCTCTCAAAGCAACTATGGTAGGTGGATGATTTTTGGCCATTAAATTGTCCTCTTCATATTCCCTTTCGCACCACTCAAGCACCATATTGATGGCCAATTATCTGCATAACACAATAAGAGCATTAACAAAAATTTTCATGCTTTGGATCTTTTTCTTTGGGTAAAAATTTAAAAACATTTTGGGCTTTGTGGTTCTAGCAGGTTCCCTATGTGCACAGTGCGAGAACCTCACAGGTGGCCTTAAGCTCACCTGCGAGAATGCCTCATTCTCGCAGGCCCCGTATAGAATGCCTGCGAGAATGGCAATGCGCATGTAGGGCTTGGAAAATCAACTTAAAAATGAAAATTTAACCAATGAAATTTCAAAATTAAACCATGACAGTCTTAAGGACGAAGAGCCTACCTAATTTTCGCAGACGGCTCGCTGAATGGTCTCTCGTAGCTCCCGCAATATGACGCTGAACTTGGAGGGTAAAAGAGGGGTTTTTTGAGCTCAATAGTGGAAATGTAAAAATGATGTGGTAAAAAGAGTATTTACTCCTTTTTATTTACTTTTACTATGTCATTTGGTTTTTTATGCTTATATATATATATTAAACCCTAATCCCTAATGTCATGTTGACTGTAACTCTTGCATGTGTGATGACTTTGATGATCAAATACAGGGATACAAATATGTTTTTCTTTGTTATCGCCTGTTTTTTATTGTTTTTTATGGTTTTTACATAAAACCTCGAGCGTCATTTTTGTCCGTTCTTACGCTCGTAAATACATGAGAATGTAATCGAGTATACTTTTCACTTTTTCGGGCTCAACAAGTTTATACGAAAAAGGAACCCCCTAGAGTCCTCTTTAATCTCTTTTCAGACTCTCTAAACATGAAAAGATCATCGAGCGACCTTGTTATTTTCATGCTCGATAAAGTATTTGAAGTAAGCGTCTGGTGAGCGATAATTTATCTCTTTTTCGGTCTCATTCAGACAATTTTATGAAAAAGGAACTGAGAGAGTTCTCTTTTAAGTGTTTTTCCAAACTCTATAATCTTGAAAAACCTTCGAGTTTTCTATCTCTGGACTCGTTAAACAAACATTGACAGACCCGTGATAGGACCGAACCACTCCTTCTTAGGGTTCGTTAAACATACTCTGATGGACTCATCCGAAGGATGAGCTTACATCAACAAGCATATGTTATCCTCCTCAAGCTTGCGTAAAAATAAAGAGGTAATCGCCAGAAATGGTGGGGGAAAATTTGGGAAAGGGATATGTTTTCATCATCGTATTGATTGGCAGTCAGTGTCGCTCTTGAACATGACACCCTCTATTTATCATTTGAAGCCGGTTTGGGAAATCCATTTGTCTCTCATTCGCTTGATTACAAGGTCATTCCCTGTGTCGTCTTTGAGTCAATGCTTCCAAATCATTGGTCGTGTCGTTCATATGTTCAAGAGAATTCCATCTGAAACCTATATTGAGTCATCCATCTGCAGTTATTGATTCTCTCAGTGTCGGCCTTCCCTGTGTCCAGTCCAATTCACATCATACTCTATTTCACCTTCAAAATCTGTTACTCATTTCGTGTCATTGATGGGGGATACATCAAGGCCCTCCTGTGACAAGTTTTGTTCCGTCGACTTCAGCTCATTATCTAGAATCAAGACTTAGAAATTATTTGGTACCTTGAAGCTTGCATGCCTCAATGACAGGTTTCCTCACTTTCGACAATGGGTTTACATCATTGACCCATGATCGAAAGATTCCATCGGATGTTCAACTTCAACTCATTTATTCACACTCGATGGATTGTGCTATGGTACCTTGGGAGTCATTGACATCAATGGTGATTTCCCTCGCACTTGTTAACGTTTTCATCAATGACCGGTAATCAAGTGGTTTCTACCATGTTCGACTTCAACACGTGTAATCACATGGTTAGATTCGTACTTTGGGTGAAAAAATTAAAGACCCTGGATATCATCTTTGTGATCCAGGTTGTGAGGGAGTATGTATATTTTGTGACACATAGATCCACTGTGTATGTCTTGTGGCTATGTCGTCTTGATTTGAAATTTCTCGCATAGATCCACAGTGTATTCTGGTGGCTATGCTATATTTTGACGGCATGGATCCACAGTGTATGATTGGTGGCCATGACCCATGTCTATAATGGCATCAGTCTGTGAACTGAATTTGGGAATTCCTACCTCAGAACTGATATATATGATATTCTATAGATTCTTGGTTGTTCGCAGGTTTTCAATTAGGTGTGATCCTGGTTCTTGAGACACACATGATGCTTACAAAGTCTATCGGCTGTCACTGGTTCCAACCTCATACTTTGGGGGGCATTCTGTTACCCATGATTTTGGTCATCATGATGATGTATTAATTATGGCGTACTCAGGCTCTTCATAAGAACTTTCTCCTGAGAAAAAGTTATTTTCATCTCTTCCGGAAAACTCATTTTTGAAGACTATTCGCAGGCTACTAGTATATTTGCCTGCGAGAATGCATGATTCTCGCAGGCTGCCTTAAGCCAGGGTGAGAGAAGTTCGCACTGTATTTAACTGCTAGGGTGCGAACTATTTATAAAGAGAGGAAAAAGATGAATTCTCGATGCTTCTAGAAGGATGAGATGGCATTCGAATGGTTATCCTAGTACTGGATTCCCTAATAGTTTGGGATCATTCTTATCCAAGTAACTAATTCATTATCTGCTATATATCGAGGGAATTCTCATGGAAAAGGTTAAGCAAGATTCATTGGAGAATTAGTGAAAGAATTGTGTGAAGGACTGAAGCTACAACAGCTTGGGCACTCCAGCAAGTTTATCCAAAGGGGTTGATCTTCTTCATGCAAGTGAGAAAGTGTGTGTGTCGGAGCCAAGGGCTATTGAAATGAAGTTTGCGACATCAAGGCTCAGGTTGTAATCTTTATTTTCCATTAATATGATACAGTAATATGTCCCTTTCCCATAAAGCTATTTCCACTTTATTGTATAATTCCTTGATCATATACATAGATTGACCGTTGAACAGATTGTGTTTTCTTCACTTTGGTTGGTTTGTGTTGTCTTGGTCTGGACTGCACGAGAGCACTGGAGTGAAGTGGGAGAAACAAAGACCATAGGAAGCGATAATAAGGTATGTTATTAGTTCTTGCTTCCTATTTAATTCAATGGTCAAAATATAGGGAAAGAGTCATTCTTTGTCTTTCTTTGTTCTAGATCCAGGTGGATCTAGGGAGATCGGTTAGTGTCCGCACCTACGGATTTATACAATAACAGTAGGCCCTGAAGATAATTAAAGAAAAGAATTACAGAATAAGAAAGTGTCAGGTTGGCCCTAATGTTAAAAGGAAGTGACATAAATGGTATAAATAAGCATCATTATACATTCATTTGATACAAGTCAAATTTCAGAGGAAATAAGAAGTAAAAGAAGGTCGGATTTCAAGGGAGGATGAAGTCTTTTGGTGATGTGTTCTAAGTATGAACAATTGGTATCAGAGAGGGTTACCTTCAGTACAGTTTAACCACTGGAAGGAAGATCCTAAGAAGAAATGGAAGACAAAATTCCAAATGGGATTCCACCATTTGATGGAATCAATTTTAAATATTGGAGTAATAGAATGGAAACTTACTTGAAATCTCTTGGGGAAGATGTTTGGTTCTCAGTTTCTTCAGGATACAATGCTTTGAAGAAACTAAAGACTGCATCTTAGAATGAAGCAAAAAGGAACAACAAATTGGCAATAGATACCATGATGGATGGATTGACAGATTCAGTGAAATCCAAGGTGGGATCATGTGCATCATCAAAAGAGCTTTGGGACAATCTACAAGACCTTTATGTAAAGAAAGACACAGAAGAAGAAGAAAAAGAAGAAGTTGAAGCAAATTACAACATCTCATATTTCAAAGAAGAAAATAGAGGTTAGTTCTTTTTCTTTAATTATGAAGGAGTAGGTCATGTTGAATTTGAATGTCCTCATCCAAGGATTGAAAGAAATGACACTGAAGAAGAAAATTTGAATGAAGAAGAAGAAAAACATGAAGAAAAGATTATTCAACAAGAAGATGAGAATCTTAAAAAATTGAAGCATGTTGAGATTGAAAATAGAAAGCTCAAAGACACGCAAAGAAAACTAAGAAGTGAATTGGGTAGTTGTGAAAAGATAGTTGTAATCTTGAAGAAACAATTAGAAGGCTTTGAGAAACTAAGCTTGAACAAGAAGGTGTCTCATTGAGGAAGATCTTAAGAAACTCTCAAGTGCCAAAAGACTAACACATATTGGATGCATGGGTGAAACTTCATACAAAGAAGATGCAAATAGCAACAAGAAGGTTGAAGAAAGAGCTACACAGACAGTTGATGAGAAGTGGACCAGGATACTAGAAAGAAGGAATGATTACAAAAGAGATGAATATACAAGAAGACCTCCTACCTTTAGGAATCAAAGAAGCTTCAATCAGTATGAAGGAAACTACAGAAGAATAGATCATGAACCCAGATGGACTACATCACAAAGAAGCCCACTTACTCCAAGGTATCAAAATTTCTTTCTTGGTCATTGTTATACTTGCAAAAAATTTGGACATAAGGCAATTAATTGCAGAATCAATGAAAGGAACACGTACGCAAGAAACATGAATGGTGTAAACAGAAGATATGGAAATAATCATGAATTTTTCAATAGAAGTTATAATTCATTTTCCCCATTGATGGACAAAAATATTGCATGCTACAAATGTAATTATCTTGGTCACAAAGCATGAGATTGCAGATATATGAATGAAAATGTCCCTATGCCAACCATAGTATGGAGAAGGAAAGAGATTCCAAACAATGAAGATTGTCAAATAGCATTGACTGTTGAAGAATGTAAAGAAGAAGATGAATGGTACATAGACAATGGATGTTCTTCACACATGATCGAGGATCAAGACAAATTCATCAGCTTGAAGAGAAAGGGTGGCAATGTTGCATTTAGAGATGACTCATATGCCAAAATACTTGGAGAAGGTGTAGTAGAGCTTGGAAGAAAAAATGTAAAAGCAAAGAATGTTCTATTGGTTGAAGACTTGAATCATAATCTACTCAATGTTATTAAAATGTGTGATTAAGGATACACTCTTACGTTTGATTCCCAAAAATGTAAAATCAGAGAAAATAACTCAGGAAGATTGGTTGCAATTACAACAAGAAGACTGAACAACATATACATCCTAGACATGAAGAAGAGAGAGAAGACAAAAGCCATACAAAAGGATTCTAAGGAAGAAAAAACACCAAAGACCAAAAATAAGGATGAAGTATTATTGAGTGTCACATTTTAAGGGGGAGAAGCCCCAAAGAAGAGAGTTACATTTTCCATTAAACTCAGGGGGAGAAGCCCTAACCTTTGCCATTGATGTCAAAGGGGGAGAGAAATTGGGATCATGATGATAGGGGGAGCATAATGTGGCGCACTTAAAAGTTTTTGGTTGTGTTGCATATGCACATGTTCCATATGAGATGAGAAAGAGGCTAGACAACAAAGGACAAAAATGTATATTTGTAGGGTACTCTGAAGAAAAAAAAGCATACAAGATGTATGATCCTATTGCAAGAAAAGTCATAGTCATCAACCACGATGTTCAGTTTGTGGATAATGAAGCATGGGATGGAAGCATAACAAAGACATACATAATTATTCATGATATTGAGCATGATGATACATAAGAAGAAGTGGTTCAAACACCATGTACAAGTCAATGCACAATCCCTTCTACACCTAGCACTGCGATGCAAATGACAACAAAAAATACTGCAGTAAGATTAGCAGGTGCGCAGTCTACACCTAGAGTGCAACAAACACCAAAAATCAGTCCAAGTAGTTCTACATCTGTAGTTCCAACATTAGCAAGTCTGTTACCAAGGAAGACAAGACGTCTACATGACATCTATAATGAGGATAGAAAAAATTCATTTTCAGTTTTTTCTCTATTTTCACAAATAGATGATTCATTAACTTTTGAAGAATTTGTCAAAGATGATGTACAGGCTCAATCCATGGATGAAGAAATCATATGCATAGAGAACAATCAGACATGGAAGTTGGTGGATGTACTTGAAGACAAGGATGTGGTAAGTGTTAAATGGATAAATATAAAACCATGAAATATGCAAAAGGAAATGTGCAGAAGCACAAATAAAGGTTACTTGCAAGAGGTTTTACACAAGAACCTGGAATTGATTTCGATGAAATATTTTCACTAGTTGCGCGCATGGACATAGTGAAAATTGTGTTAGCCATTATCGCACGGTGCAAGTGGTCATTTTATCAAATCAATGCAAAGTCAACATTTTTGAATGGACATTTATAAGAAGAAGTGTATGTAGAACAACTAGAAGGCTATGTGATTCCAGGACAAGAGAACAAAGTGTACATATTGAATAAAACACCGTATGGGTTAAAGCAAGCACCCAGAGTTTGGTACAGTTGCATAGATTCCTATTTCACACATAATGGTTTCTATAGAAGTGAAAGTGAGCCGACTTTGTACATCAAAGAAAACCAACAAGATAACAAGTTAATTGTTTTCTTATATGTAGATGATTTGATTTTTATAGGTGATTTTAACATAGAGGAATTTAAGTTAGTCATGAAGGATGAATTTGAAATGACTAATTTGGGGCTTATGAGATATTTTATGGGTATTAAAGTTCACGAGTCCAAAACTGGTATATTTATCTCACATTATAAGTATGTGCATGAAATTTTGAAAACATTGAATATGATAAATTCCAAAGTAGCCCCAACGCATGTCATAAAAGGATTGAAATTAAGAAAATAAGATGAAGGGTCCAAGGTGGATCGCACACTCTTTAAAATACTGGTAGGTAGTCTTATGTATATAACAACTAGACCTAATATAATGTATGAAGTGAGTTTGATTTCAAGGTTCCTAGAAACTCCAAAATAATCACATTGGAAGGCAAGAAAGAGAATTTTGAGATATGTAAATGGAACAAAAGATTTTTGCATTAGATATTATACTTGAAAAGTTTTTAAACTTATTGGATTCATTGAAAGTGATTGTGGAGGCAACATAGATGAAAAGAAAACTACATCTGGGTACACATTTCATTTTGGAATAGGTATGGTATCATAGGCATCAAGGAAGAATCCCATAGTGACTCTGTCTTTAGCATAAGTAGAGTACGTCGTAGATACAAGCGCAACTTGTCAAGTAGTGTTGTCATAGGGGCAAACCGAGGGTTCAATGCTACAACAACACACCAAAAAAACCATAAATACTAGCCCTTTCGGCAACACCTACGAAGAAAATGAAGTCTCACTCGAGGTAGAGGTAGGGGTGGTTGCAGGACTAAGATGTCTGCAACCTTAGCTGGGACACAGATATGTGATTCAAACACTTAATAGGTCACTTAGCAGTTAATATTCATCAGTACTTACTCTTAGTGTTAATCCCTAATATTGGCTCATTACCCCTTAATTGGGGCATATCATATTAGTAATGTTATTTTATTTATGTCGACTTTAGGCCATTAGTTTTAATTATACCTCCTAGTCTCCTATATATACCAAGGAGACATTTTCATTTTGAATCATCTGGTACTTGAACATTTAAGTGGGGTAAAAGGAGGTTGCCCCCTCGAAGAGTCTTATTATCTAAAATTATCTCTTTTTCGAGGCATTGAGTACTTTTTCTGAGTATTTTCTATGCTATATTGATATTTGGTTCTTAACATATGGTATCAGAGCTCAAGGTCTTGGGGTTTCGCTACTACATCTGAGACACCTTGGAGTTTTCACTATAACTTCTTTTCTACAATGGTTTAGAAGGAACAGCTTGGAGGATACTTATTAGACAGATCAAGGTACGTTGGGTTCAAAATTAAGCTCCTAAGGACTTATACTTTCGGAGATACAGTCTCTACAAGACAAGATTCTAGAATCATCCTGAATTGCATCATTGTGACATTTTCACTATAAAAAAGTTTCTGTAACATTTCAAACCCTGAACTTTGGAGGATATTTACATAAATTAGTAAGGTATCTGTGGTAAAAGTTTCAGCTTCTGGGTCATCTTAAATTTGTAGATACACCTTGTGTAAGATAGAGTATCTGACTAGTCCTATTGACTCGTCTCAAGAAGGTGTTCCAGGCAAAACAATCATAACTTCTTCCTCGAGTATCTAAATTGTGTGGGACTAGTTTCATTGGATCTTGGACAGTCTGTAGTATTTCTGGTGCAAGTTACAGAAATTTATATCAATTATTTTGTGTGGGGAACACTATACAAGTGAGATCTCCTGGAAAGGCCAAAAATCGACAAGTTGTGGGGAAGTTACCATAAATTCCACTTGGCACATCCAATTTTGATCAGACCTGTGGCATTGCAGAGAAGTGATATCAAAGAAATACATAAAAGAAAGTTTCATACCCAGAAGGAACAAAACGTGGGAGATACAATAGAAGAAATATTGTCTAGCAGAGCCACCTCAAAATCAAGGTTCAAAAGTGATACTTGGCCAACATGCCACCCAAAAATGGACCTTCTACACCAAATAAGCCTTCAGAAAATCCTACTTGGACTCTTGATGAAGGTGAAGAAATGTGTAGGGACATAAATGTTTTACAAAAGAAGATAATAACAAAATATGAACTACAAGAGATGATGGAGGGTTTAAAAGGGGAGATCATTGAAGTATTGAAAAATTTCATAATAGAGAAGACACCTGAAAGTGAAAACGCATCCCATGAAATTCATGATGAGGACACAAGGAAGGTAAATCAAGAATGGAGAAGCTCCAACTTTGGTTTGAAGACTAACCATGTTCCTAAGATCGATATGAGGAAGTTTGATGGCAAGGACCCAATCACATGGATACTTCAGATGGAGCAATTCTTTGATCTCCCTAATGTGCCACATACACAAAAGGTACGAATTACTTCTTTATATTTAGAACCTAATCAATTTGTATGGTATTGATGGATTTGTTCTTGCAAATCTCTCGTCACTTGGACAATTTTCACATAAGAAATGATAGCACACTATGAGGATACAAGGAGCAATACCTTCTTTAGCCAATTGATAAATCTCAAGCAAAAGGGTTCAGTTATCGAGCACATTGAGAACTTCCAAAGATTGAATATAAAGGTAACCGATATTCCAGATGAG
>ML777873.1:1290115-1300840 GCA_009831015.1 Picea engelmannii
AAATAGCACTTTGATTATGAAAGAAATTTTCACGGGCCTCTTCGAGGGGGAAACCTCTAGTTGAGCAGAGCTCTATTACAATAATATCCAATCTAGGGTTCTCATACCCTCGACTCCTATTTATACTAAATAGGTCTATCAAAAGAAAGATCTAGAGGAAGATCCTTCTAGAAGAAGAAGCTTCTATTAGGTCTTCTTACATTCGACTTATTCTATTTTATTTCAAGGCCTTATTAATATTGACCTTTATTACCTTTGAATATATTGTTCTACCTATGTGCGGGTTAGGACCCTAACATGTCCTCCCCCTTAAAAACAATTGTCCTCAAGGCTTGAGATGTGCAAATTATTACAGAATGGTAGTTGGTTTCCAAGTGGCATCTGTTGGAGTTATATATTTCCACTGGATTAAAAATTCCTTGATGGTTCTGTGACATAGGCGACGCTCACGCTAGTCCAAAACTGCTTGTGGCTGTATCCAAATGGAACCTTCTTCGGGTAACTTAGGAAGGTTGGTTTGAATTTGGCACTTAGTTCCAATCACCTTTTTTAAGCATGAAACATGAAAAACAAAATGTAGCTTTGAATGACTGGGCAAAGCTAACTGATAAGCTACTTGTCCCACAGGCTTGAGAATGGTATAAGGACCATAAAATTTGGGCACTAGCTTCTGACAATGCTCGGCCTTGAGGGAAGTTTCCTTGTAAGGTTACATTCGAAGAAAAAATTGATTCCTTTCTTCAAATTGACGTTCAGAGAAACCTTGATCTGCTTTTTTCTTCATGTGATTCTATGCCATGACCAAATTCTCTTTGAGGGTATGGAGAATAGCCTCTCGAAATGTAAGGTTTTGGTCAACCACCTAGAGCTTAGAGACACCAGGTAAGTATGAGATAACTGAAGGTGGATTCTTTCCATATACCACTTCAAAAAGAGTAATGCGTGTAGCTGTATGGTATGAAGTGTTGTACCACCATTCAACTAGGGGTAACCATTGAGCCCACTGATTTTTCTTTTCTGAGGCAAAACACCTCAAATATGTTTCCAAACACTTGTTGACAAATTTAGTTTGACCATCCGTCTGGGGATGATAAGTTGTGCAGAGATGCAATTGGGTGCCTTGTAGCTTGAACATTTCTTGCCAAAAATTGCTTGTGAAAGTTGGGTCGCAATCATAAACAATAGAGTGCGGCATGCTATGAAGCTTGAAGACCTGATCAATGAAAATTTGGGCCACCGTGGATGCTATAAACGGGTGTTGAAGAGGGAAGAAATGAGCATACTTGGAAAGGTGATCAAAAACCACCATGATGACTGATTTATTTCCCGATTTGTGTAAGTTGGTAATAAAATTCATAGATATATCTTTCCAAATAGCAGGTGGAATTGGAAGCACTTGTAGTGTGCCCAAAGATTTGAATGTTTCTCCCTTATTGCATTGATGCACATCACATTCAGTGATAAAATTACGAATGTATTGTTTCATACCATCCTAGAAAAAATAACGTTTGACCCTGTCATAGGTTTTGGTTAACCCTGAGTGCCCCACTGTGGGTGTAGCATGAAGATCAAAAAGTACCGTGGATTTAAGATTTGATTGTTTACTTAAATACAAATAGCCTTTGTATCGAAGCTCATCATGGAGCCAAAAGTACCCTGGGATAGCTGGAGCATTGGACTACAATTGTTGGATTAGATGCAAAATTTTGGGATCTTGTAGCCATTCCTGGTGAACAACTTGGAGCCAATCTGGTACAATCAAGGAAAGAGAAAAAATGGATTATTCATCTTCATATTTCCGAGAAAGTGCATCTGAAACCACATTGTCTTTTCCTTTATTGTAAATGATCTCATAATCATACCCAAAGAGCTTAGTCATCCATTTTTGTTGCTTCGGGGAGGAAATGCGTTGTTCCATAAAATACTTGAGGCTTTGATCGTTTGTCTTAATTTGGAAACGTTTCCCCAATAGATAAGGGTGCCACAGATCAACGACATGCAGAATAGCCAACATTTCCTTTTCATTTATTGATTTTCCCCTATTTATTTCAGATAGTTTCTTGCTGGTAAAGGCCAAAGGTCGATCCTCTTGCATAAGAACAACACCAATTCCTTTCCCTAAGGCATCACATTCCAACACAAAGGTCTTTGTGAAATTAGGAAGGGGAAGGACTGGAGTGGTGCACATGGCCATATTCAAGGTTTGAAAGTCTTGAGCAACGACTGGACTCCAAGTAAAAGAGTTCTTTTTTAGGACAACAGTGAGAGGTGTTGCAATCTTTCCATAATTCTCAACAAACTTGCGATAATACCTTTTTAAGCCCATAAATCCATGCAAGATTTTGAGATTCTTGGGGTGAGACAATTCTTGCATAGATTCAATCTTTTTAGGATCCACCTTGACGCCATCCTTTCCAACCAGATGAATCGAGTATTTTACATCTGAGGCGCCATAAGCACATTTAGACTATTTCAGGAAATGTTGGTGCTGAGAGAGTAGATGGAGAACTTGATCCACATGAGAAAGATGGTCTGTCCTAGTTTTTCTATAGATGAGGATATCATCAAAGAAAAGTAAGACAAAATGGTGGAGAAAAGGATGGAAGACATGATTCATGAGGCTTTGGAAGGTGGAGGGGGCATTACACAAGCCAAAGGGCATGACCAAAAACTCATAGTGGCCCTCATGAGTTCTAAAGGAAATCTTGGGAATGTCTGCCTCTTTCATATGTATCTAGTAGTAGCTTGAACAAAGATCAAGTTTAGTAAATAATTGGGTGCCACTCAATTCATCCAAGAGGTCATCAATGATAGGAATGGAAAATTTGTCTTTAATTGTAAGTTTGTTGAGGGTACGAGAGTCAAGACACATTCACCAAGAACCTTCTTTCTTCAGGAACATGACCATAGGAGAATAATAGGGGCTTGTACTAGGGCGGATAATGCCTGCATTAAGGAGTTCCTGGACCATTTTCTCAATTTCATTTTTTTGGGAAAAGGGGTGACGATACAGATGAATATTGGGAGGAAGGCTTCTGGGTACAAGGGGAATGGAATGATCATGAACACCACGGGAAGGAGGGAGTCCTTGGGGAGTGGAAAACACAAATTGATGTTTAGAAAGGATGTCTTGGAGGTATTGCAGCATCGAGGGTGTCTCTGTTTCTTGTATGGCATGGAGTTGGGAAATAACACCAGAATGACCTTTTTTTAGTAGCTTTTCCATGCGATGGTAACTAGTGATGTAACCGATTAGCTTATGTAACCGATTATCTTGAGGGTTTGGGGACTAGAGAAGCCAGTGAGAGCATTGAGGGAAATGGTCGGTTCTACTTTGGGAGGGTCTGAGGGAGGGGTTATGCCAGTGGTTTCAGGTGACTCGGACACAAGGGGAGTTTCAACATCCTCTTCCGAAATATCCTCAGAGATGGCCATAAAAATATTTTGTTCCTTAAACTTGTGGCCAAATAAATATTTGTCATCACAATTATAACAAAGGCCTTTGAGTTGTCGTTCAACCATTTCATCCCTAGTCAATTTTTGGATCTTTAGTGAAGTGGAGGGAGTAGTGGGATTTACTGGTTTAGGGCGAGGGATAAAGGAGGGTTTTCAATTTTGAGAAGATACAACCTGTTATGCTTCTTTATCGCTTTTAGTATCCTGCACCCAACTCTGAGGTCAGACCATGAGGACATGGTCCTGAATCTCATCCTTGAGGACACTGATAAAACACTCTTGAAAAAAGGCATCAAACATGCCCTCTGTCTAAAAAGCCAGGTGCTCAAAGGCAGCTATAAAGTCTTCCACTAATCTTGATTGTTTCAACTTTGTCAAACAGATCAAATGGTTGTTGTTAGCATAAATCTCTTCCACAAAGTGTGTCCAAGAAATATACCCTTGATGAGAAGTTTTCTCCATTGCCACCATTGCCAACGTTCTTGATCTAGATGGAGAAAACCATACTAGAATTTGGCCAAGTCATATGTAATGCCGTATAAAGAGAAATAATGTTCCATTTGGGTTACCTAACCAGTGGGGTCCGAGCCATCAAATTTGGTCACATCCACCCACGGAAGGCATAGGTCACATTGAAAGTGATGGTGTTGAATGTTATGGGAATGAGAGGAATGTTCACCTTCAGTATATGGAGGTGAGTCAAATAAAGGATTATCTGTAGGCATATGAAGCTTGGTGCAGAGTGATGAAAAGACAGATTCAAGATGGGTGGTCATGTCTTGTTTTATTTCGTCCATTGAGGACTACATGGTTGTATTGATGGTGATAACATTGGCACTGAGTTGTTTCACTTCTTGTTGGGTCTCGGTGATACTATATTGCAAGGTATTGAAGCGAGATTCCAAGTCTTGGCTACGGGTATGGGCCATGAGGACGAGGGAACCAAAAATAGGTAGGTGGGGTAAAAAATTTTGCCGAAAAATGATATGTATGAATGGGATAAGGGAGAAGAGATGTATCCAATGGAATAGGTCTCAAATAATGGTGAAAAAATTTCCATACTTTTTTTTTTTTTACAGCTATGGAGTTATAATCTAGTCTGAAGAATACTGCAGTGATGGAATTATGAAATTATTAACCAGGAAGAAATGTGTAGTGATTTGGCAACCTGAACACAATTGCTCAACAATAGATCTTATCTATTTTAGTTTGTTTATGTTTTTGTCCCCAAGGGTTAGGTATTCAAGGGTTCTACAGACAAGGGTTTTCCTTGTGCTATGTCTCTCTGATATACATGTGAGGTCCAATAGTAGTACTCGGCCCAATATTGCAGGGCACTAACTAAGGAGGATAGACCATACCCTTAGCCATACTACCCGACTATCCAGGTACAAGAGAGTATCTTCCCAAGTGTTGTTGATCCGGATTATTTTCGGCACAAAATGAGAGCGAAGATATAATAAATAAATGCACAGAGATATCACGTATATCCAGTAATATAACAGAAATGTATCAGAGATGCAATCATAAACACAGATATATAGTAATACACAATTTCTATTAATCAAAGAAATGTACAGAGACTGAAAAAATACAGAGTGAAAGACTCGCTAGAATGGTGGCAGCTTATCTCTGAGAAGAGATGTGACGGCTACTCGCATTCACAAGAAGATGGTTACAAAGAGGCTCTGGAGGCCTTTTTACAATAATCGGGAATTCCAAAAGTCCTAGACATCCAAAAACCTAACACTAGGAGATGAAGCGCCAAAAGTCATGTGGGGCCCATTTGGGTAAGTTGGTGCATCAACTTCTCGGGGTCGTAACTTTTGCATACGATCTTCGTTTTAGGCGTGTGATAGCTCGTTGGAAAGGTATCATCGAGGAGATTCATTTTGGGGGATCAATCATGACTTTGGATATCATTGAGAACCTATATCTCGAAAAACCTTCATTTAGGCCCTCAAAATGGCCCCGAAAGTTAAAACGTGCTAAAAATAGTAAATTGCCAAAATTGCCATAAAGCTGTTTTGAGCCAGTTGGAAAAGGTGGCTGGCCACCAATATCCACCTGGATCAGTTGTTGTCATTGGAACTATAGTAGTCAGGTGGCCGATTGGTTTATCTAAAGAGGGATTTAGGTAATCTAGGCCAATCCATACACAGGTGTTGTCTGATGCGCTACCACTTGAAGAGGTACCAAGAGGGGTTACCAGGGTGGCCAACAGATGTGTGCTTAAGTACCACTTATATTTCCTGCGTGTATGAGTCCCTCAACCGTGGGTTTATGCACGTAATGACGGATGTATATGGCTTAAATACGTCAGAATACGTCTCTACCCCGGAAAAAAAATTAACCCACACTTTCTGCCGAGGAAAGTGCTCTGATACCACTTGTAATATACCAGATCTAAAAAGTATGCAGAACAGAAATAGAATGCTAGAAATGGCAGAATAACAACCATATAACTAGAACAATAACCACAATAGCACTGAAATGATATAAGAATAACAACATAAATAACACTTTGATTTTGAAATCAATGTTCATAGGCCTCTTCAAGGGGGAAAACTTCAGTTGAGCAGATCTCTATTACAATAATATCCAAGCTAGGGTTCTCATACCATCGACTCCTATTTATACTAAATATCTTTATCAAAAGAAGCATCTATATGAAGATCCTTCTATAAGTGGAAGCATCTATTAGGTCTTCTTACATTCGACTTATTCTATTTTATTGCAAGGCCTTATTAATATTGACATTTATTACATCCGAATATATTTTTCTACCTATGTGCGGGTTAGGACCCTAACATTCAACTTGTTACTATGCAACAACCTCTTGTTCAGCGAACTCTTGGATGAATGCTTCATTGATAGGTCCCTCTAGGCGTTATTCAACTATAGTGACAATATGCTCCAGTTTTTCTCCTCGACCTTTGATCTCGGCGAACATTTGGCAAGCCTCATCCTGTGTAGGTTGGAGTCTCTGAGTCACTTCCATGACTCTTCTCTGGATAGTGTGGACCTACTGCTGGGAAGTGCACTGCTCTTGGGATCGCTTCAATCTTTCCGCAACTAATAGGGGTTTCAAATGCGCCTATATTGTCTCTAGTTTCTACTTTGATCCTTGGAGATGTGACTCTAGTGCCTTCAGTTCTGGATTCTCAGTGTGTTTCTCATAGGTCTGGGAACTGTGAACACTTGAGTTTCTTACATTCCATGGAAAGGGCCTTTATTCACTCAATTGCGCTTTGATCAGTTGCATCTCTTTGATCCCTCACATCCTGCGGGATGTTGGGCACTGTGAAGAGCTCTAAGTCTACTATTGATTGTTGTAGCTGCTGGATAGCTTCTGCGAGCTACTCTACTTGATGCATGACTCAGTATTCTTCCTATGGCTCCAAGTCTGTCATAGAGCGGATTGCTCTATTGACTGCTTCTTTCACTTCGATTTTCTACATGAGAAATTGTTCTTTTCCTTGTTGTATCTGTGCTTTCTCTTCTTCAAATTTTGTCTTGAGGGAAACCTTCTCCTACTCCGCAACTTGACATTGTTTTACGAGTACTCCTTGCACTTTCTTCAAGGCCTGGGTGGAATGTTTTTTTTCTTCTTGTGCTCATCGAAGGTGAGCTTCGGTTGCATCTGCTAGTCGGCGGAGTTGGGCTGGCTCATCTCCCAATTCTAACTCTCTTGATGGCAGGGGTATAGTGGATACTGCACGACTGGACGGAAGGGCCTATTGTACCCCTCGGAGTTCGAATTCAATTCTATCATACATTTCCTCCTGCTTGGATTTTTTTTTCTCCATGATTTCCAGTGAAGCGTCGTTTAGAGCTGCTATGGTGAAGTCAAAATCATCGGAGGTGAGGACAGTCTGTATATTGCTCATGGTGGCTTTCGATTTCTTCCAGGAAGAAGGTTTTGAGGGGGATACCTTCCTCTTCTTGAAGGGGTCAACCTCGTCTTTAGGCGTTGTTACTTCACCTTTCTTCTGTTCAAATACTACTTCGTCATCACCCCCTCGGTCAGGTGCTACTGAAGTAGTCTTTCCTGCGGCACTTCTTAAATATTGGAACTCTGTAGTCTTCTTCCTTCTGCTTGCTCTGGGTGTGTCCTATTCTTTGTGAGTGGCATCTGGGCTGTCTAGTTTAGGGTCAAACGTCTCTCCAGGGTCAGCAGAGATAAGGATTTCTACGGACCAGTCCTTAGTGATCTCTTCTAGGTCCTCTTTTGTAAGTTTATAGTACGACTGGAGCTTCTCCTTATGTTCATTAGATCGTGCTATAATGTAGATGAAATTTCGATCTGCGTTGAACTTCATTAGGGGTCAGAATCTCTGTAAGGTGTTTGAATTCATGCGAGCTTCAACTCCAATGGATCTCTTCAACTGAATGTAATATGTATGAAAAAAAGCATTCGACTTCCATTGTTTGTTCATATCACTCGAATACCAAAGTGTGGTGAACTTCACAGCCAACAGTTTGAACGACTTGATGTCCTAGAAGGTTTCACCTTTTGGCATCTCTCAGGAAACAAACCCGATGAGGATCACGAGGCAACTGAAGTGAAACTCGTAGCCCTGATCCTGTGCTTCACGACAGTCTAGTTCAAGCTGATTTACTAGGTAATTCACCCAGTTCATCTGTAGACCTTCTACACATTTCACTGTGAGGTCAATGAAAAGGCCCATGACCTGTGTGGTTTGTTTCTTTCATACCATATTTCCAGCTATTTACTGACATTCTAGGCACACTGCCCCATTTTGGATGGATGCTACCTTGTAGACTCATGTCCCCTTCTCGACATCACCGTATGTATCCTTGATCTTCTGTGCTAGCATGCGATCTATGTTTTTTCTTGGATAGAACTCCTGCAGGTCAGGTCCTTTCATTTTCAACCCTGTGATCCTATGGATCAGTGTCAGATCGATTTTAATACGACAGTATAGCTATAAGTAGCCGCCATGGTAGCACGACAGTAGTACCTTGACAAAGGCGTTCACTTCCTAGTGCCTTCTGAAATATGGGATTTTCATTACATTTAACATGGTGGACTGTGCGAGGTTCATCATCCACGTGTTAAGGTCCTAACCCGCACATAGGTAGATCAATGTATTCGGATGTAATAAAGGTCAATATTAATAAGGCCTTTCTATAAAATAGAATAAGGCGGATGTAAGAAGACCTAATAGAAGCTTCCGCTTCTAGAAGGATCTTCCTCTAGATGCTTCTCTTAATAGACATATTTAGTATAAATAAGGGGCGAGGGTATGTGAACCCTAGCTTGGAGATTATTGTAACATAGCTCTGCTCGACTGGAGGTTTCCCCCTCGAAGAGGCCTGTGAACATTGCTTTCTGAATCAAAGTGCTTTTCTATTGTTATTTCGTATATCATTTATGTGTATTGTGAAGATTATGTTGGATATTTTACTGTTATTCTGCCATTTCTAGCATTTTATTTATGTTCTGCATATTTTATATATCTGGTATCTTGCAAGTGGTATCAGAGCACTTTCCTTGGGAGAAATTGTGGGTATTTTTTTTTCAGGGTAGAGACGTATTCCGACATCTTTAATCCATAGAGATCTGTCATTACGCGCATAAACCCGCGGTTGAGGGATTCATAAACGTAGGAAATACAAGTGGTTCTTAAGCGCACATCTGTTGGCCACCCTTGTAACCCTTGTTGGTACCCCTTCGAGTGGTAGAAAATCAGACAACACCTGTGTACGGATCGGCCTAGATTTCCTGAAGCCCTCTTTAGATAAACCTATTGGTCGCCAGAATGCTATAGTGTCACCGAGAACAACACTCGGGAAGATACTCTCTAGTACCTGGGTAGTCGGGTCGTACGGATAAGGGTACGGTCTATCCTCCTTAGTTAGTGCCATGAGATATTGGGCCAAGTACTACTGTTGGACCCCACACGTATATCAGAGAGCTATAGCACAGGGCAAACCCTTGTCTGTAGAACCCTTGAATACCTAACCCTTGGGGAACATAAACAACAACATAAACAAATTAAACCGGCAAGATCTATTGACACGCATCTGTGTTCGGGTTTCTAAGTAAATACTCTCTGGTTAAGAATTTGGGGATTTCAGCACTATAACATTCTTCAGACCAAAGCATAACCCTGCAGCTGTAAAAAAAAAAGGTCTAGAAATTTTTTCACCATTATTTGAGACCTAATCCATTAGATTCATCTCTTCTCCCTTATCACTTTCATCCATATCATTTTTCTACAAACATTTCTGACCCCGCCCGCTCCCTTTTTAGTTCACCCATCATCATGGCCCATACCCATAACCAAGAACTAGAGTCTCGCTTCAACACCCTGCAATCTGGTTTACTTGAGACCCAACAAGAAGTGCAACAACTCAATGCTACTATTGCCTCCCGTGATGCCTCCATGAATGCATCCGTAAATGTAGTCGTGCAGTCCACAATGGCAGAAGTCAAACATGAACTGACCACCCAGCTTGAATCTGTTTTTGCATCACTCTGCACCAAACTCAAGCTTTCTACCGATGAATCTTTTCCTGATGCACATAAAAATACTGAAGGTGAAACTTCTTCCCATTCCTTTCAACCCCATCACTTTCAAAGGGACATACGCCTTCCGCAGGTGGATGTAACCAAATTTGATGGCTCAGACCCCACTAGTTGGGTCACAGAAATGGAACATTATTTCTCTCTCTACAACATTATAGATGACTTGGCCAAACTCCTGTATGGTGTTCTTCATCTAGATCAAGAACGCTGGAAATGGTGGCAATGGAGAGAAACTTCTCGTCAAGGGTATATTGCTTGGACCCAATTTGTTGCTGAGCTTTATGAACGCTTTGACACTGAAGAATTCATAGCTGCATTTGAGCGTTTGGCTTTTCGAACAGAAGGCTCGACTGATGCTTTCTTTCGAGAGTGTTTAATCAGTGGCCTCAAGGAGGAGATTCGGGCCCTCATGGCTCGACCTACGACTTAGGTGGAGGCTACCAAAAAAGCTAAAGAAGCACAACAAATTGTTTCCTCTCAAACCTGTAAGCCTTCCTTTATCTCGTGCCCTAAACCAGTAAACCCCACTACTCCCTCCGCCCCATTAAATATCCAAAAATTGACCAGGGATGAAATGGCTGAATGCCAACTCAAAGGCCTCTGTTATAATTGTGATGACAAATATTTCCCAGGCCACAAATGTAAGGAACAAAATCTCTTTATGGCCATCTCTGAGGATATTCAGGAAGAATATGTTGACACCCCCCCTGTGC
>ML777873.1:1301150-1319986 GCA_009831015.1 Picea engelmannii
GCCCTCCTTTCTAAACATCAAACAGTCTTTTCCACTCCCTAAGGACTCCCTCCTTCCCGTGGTGTCCATGATCATTCCATTCCCCTTGTCCCAGGAAGCCTTCCCCCCAATATACGTCCATATCGCCACCCCTTTGCACAAAAAAATGAAATTGAAAAAATGGTCCAGGAACAACTTACTACCGGAGTCATCCGTCCTAGTACGAGCCCGTACTCCTCTCCGGTCATCATGGTACTAAAGAAAGAAGGTTCTTGGAGAATGTGTCCTTACTTCCGTGCTCTCAACAAACTAACCATCAAAGACAAATTTCCCATTCCTGTCATTGATGACCTCCTGGATGAATTGAGTGGCGCCCAATTCTTCACCAAACTTGATCTTCACTCGGGCTATCACTAGATACATATGAAAGAGTCAGACATTCCCAAGACGGACTTTCGCACTCATGAGGGCCACTATGAGTTTTTGGTCATGCCCTTTGGTTTGTGTAACGCCCCCTCCACCTTCCAGAGCCTCATGAACCATGTCTTCTGCCCTTTTCTCCGTCATTTTGTCTTAGTTTTCTTTGATGATATCCTCATATATAGAAAGACCTGGACAAACCATCTTACTCATGTGGATCAAGTTCTCAGCCTAGTCTCTCAGCACCAGATTTTCCTGAAACATTCCAAATGTGCTTTTGGTGCCTCCGAAGTAGAATACTTGGGTCATCTAGTGGGCAAGGATGGCGTCAGGGTGGACCCGAAAAAGATTGAAGCTATGCAAGACTGGCCGCACCCGAAGACTCTCAAAATCTTGCATGGATTTTTGGGCCTCATAGGGTATTATCGCAAGTTCGTTAAGAACTATGGAAAGATTGCAGCACCTCTCACGGTTCTCCTCAAAAAGAACTCTTTCACTTGGACCCCAGCAGTTGCGCAAGATTTTCAAACCTTGAAGACGGCCATGTGCACCACTCTAGTTCTGGCCCTTCCCAACTTCACAAAGACCTTTGTGTTGGAATGTGACACCTCAGGGAAAGGAATTGGTGCTGTCCTTATGAAAGCGGGTCGACCTTTGGCCTTCACTAGCAAGCAACTGTCTGAAAAGAATCTGGGCAAACCCATTTATGAAAAAGAAATGTTGGTGATTCTGCATGCCGTTGAGTTGTGGCGTCTGTATCTCTTGGGGCAACGCTTCCAAATTAAGACAGACCATCAAAGCCTCAAGTACTTTCTGGAACAACACATTTCTTCTTAGGAACAACAAAAATGGGTGACTAAGCTCTTTGGATATGATTATGAGATCATTTACAAGAAGGGGAAAGACAATGTCGTGGCAGATGCACTGTCCCGGAAATATGAAGATGAAGGATCCCTTTTTTATGTTTCCTTCATTGTACCTGATTGGCTCCAAGCTGTGCACCAGGAATGGCTTCAAGATCCCAAAAGTTCACATCTGATCCAGCTACTACAGAACAAGGCTCCGACTCCCCTAGGGTACTCCTGGCTCCAGGATGAGCTTCGATACAAAGGTCGCTTGTATTTAAGTAAACAATCCAAGCTCAAATCCATGGTGCTTTCTGAGCTTCATGCTACACACACAGCGGGGCACTCAGGGTTCACCAAAACATATGACCGAGTCAAACGTTCTTTTTTCTGGGATGGTATGAAACAGGACATCCGTAAGTTTGTTGCTGAATGTGAGGTGTGTCAACGCAACAAGGGATAAACAGTCAAATCGCCAGGCACCCTCCAACCGCTTCCGATTCCCCGTGCCATTTGGAAAGATATCTCTATGGACTTTATCACAGGATTACCCAAATCGGGGAATAAATCAGTCGTAATGGTGGTGGTGGATTGCCTTTTCAAGTATGCTCATTTTTGCGCTCTTCCCCACCCATTTACTGCATCCACCGTGGCTCAAATTTTCATGGACCAGGTCTTCAAGCTACATGGCATGCCGCACTCTATTGTTTCCGATCGAGACCCAACTTTCGCAAGCAATTTTTGGCAAGAATTGTTTAAGCTACAAGACACACAATTGCATCTCATCTCAGCTTATCATCCCCAAACGGATGGTCAAACGAAAGTTGTCAACAAGTGTTTGGAAACATATCTGAGGTGTTTTGCCTCTGAAAAACAACACCAGTGGGATCAATGGTTACCCCTCACCGAATGGTGGTACAACACTACATACCATACAGCCACTCACATGACTCCTTTTGAAGCAGTATATGGACGGAATCCACCTTCAATCCTCTCCTACTTACCGGGTACCTCGAAGGTCTAGGCGGTTGACCAAACACTTACAGTCCAAGAGGATATCCTTCGTACCCTTAAAGAGAACTTGGTCATGGCACATAATAGAATGAAGCAGCAAGCAGATCAAGGTCGCTTGGAATGTCAATTTGCAGAAGGGGACCAAGTGTTTTTGAGACTGCAACCATATAAGCAAACTTCCCTCAAGGCCAAGCAGTGTCAAAATCTAGCACCCAAATTCTATGGCCCTTACACAGTTCTCAAGCGTGTGGGACAAGTTGGATATCAGTTAGCTCTTCCCAGTCAGTCGAAGCTACATCCTGTTTTTCATGTTTCATGCTTGAAGAAGGTGATTGGAACCAGGTGCCAAATTCAAACCAACCTTCCAGAGTTAGCTGAAGAAGGATCCATTTGGCTACAACCAGAAGCAGTTTTGGACCAGCGTGAGCATCACCTACATCAGAGAACCATCAAGGAAGTGCTAGTACAGTGGAAATATATGACTCCAATAGATGCCACTTAGGAACCAGCTACCACTTAGGAACCAGCTACCATTCTGCAACAGTTTCCACATCTCAAGCCTTGAGGACAAGGTTGTTTTTAAGGGGCCGGACATGTTAAGGTCCTAAACCGCACATAGGGAGATCAATGTATTTGGATGTAATAAAGGTCAATATTAATAAGGCCTTTCAATAAAATAGAATAAGGCGGATTTAAGAAGACCTAATAGAAGCTTCCGCTTCTAGAAGGATCTTCCTCTAGATGCTTCTCTTAATAGACATATTTAGTATAAATAATGGGCAAGGGTATGTGAACCCTAGCTTGGAGATTATTGTAACAGAGCTCTGCTCGACTGGAAGTTTCCCCCTCGAAGAGGCCTGTGAACATTGCTTTCTGAATCAAAGTGCTTTTCTATTGTTATTCCGTATATCATTTATGTGTATTGTGAAGATTATGCTGGATATTTTACTGTTATTTTGCCATTTCTAGAATTTTATTTCTGTTCTGCATATTTTATATATCTGGTATCTTGCACCACGATTGAGAGATTATCTTTGAGTTCTTCCCCTTCATCATGGTTAGGTATTTTTATGGGGTGAGCATGCTATGGTTCTTACGATCTCCAAGGTTGAAGTCATTGAACTTCAATGATGTGATCTTGTCTTGTTGCGCTCGAACTATGCTTATCCCCTTCGGGAGGTACATAATAACCATGGTGTACTCGACGTATCTTGGCACACTATCATGACTCACCGCATCGACCAGATCTGGGATGTAGTCGGGAAATATGGTCAGGATCAGCTTCGCATCAGTTAGATCATCTCTATGTTTGGTTCTCTTTTCCACTGATGGTTGGAATGGTCCGGCTCCGTGAGCTGTCGACGAGGAGGCTTGCACTCATCTCGTCGATGAAGTTTGTACAGCTATAGACATCGACATTACTCTTTCAGTCATGAGGTCGATGAGTACTTCCTTCACAGATTATTCGACTACACTAAGTTCTTCGGACATACGTGCTTGTTATTGAATGTCTTGGATTAGAAGAGTAACTAGTCAACTGAATAGGATGGATGGAAATAGTGCGATGATAACTGTGCAAAATCAACTATTCTATGATATGAGATAATCACGGTTGGAAAAAGTGTTCTCGGTGCATGGCACGACGAGTTAAGTAGATAACCTGGAAATGGATCTCTCCAATGGCCGAGAAGCTTCATTAACTTAGTTCTTTCTATTATGGCAAGGTCCCAACGGTTTGGCGGCAAGCTGTCTGACCATAAATGTTTTTCTCCCCATTCAGGGTGTCGGTCTAAAGGTTATACTATTCCTAATGGCTATATTTCTTCTCCATCGCGAAGTGTCATGCGACATTGTTCTGATATCCTGACGAAGTTCCAATTTTTCAAATTTTCCTTTTGAAAAGTTCCCTATGGATCCTTCTGTAACTTTTCGATCTTAGCTCTCTTCTTACTTATCTTTCTAGCCTTTTTCCCAGTGATTTTTGTCTCGGTATTCCTTTTTCCATTCTGATTCTTATCTCCTCTTGACATAGTAACTTTGGGCTATTGAGATTCTTTCCTAAAATTCAAGGGTAATAATTCTTCTTTATTTGGGGTAGGTACTTCAGTCTTCTGTGGGTCTTATAGAATTCTTCCAGTTTCGACATCCAAGTATTTGGTTTTAAATAGCTTCACTCGGTTCTCCTGTTCTTCAATCAAGTGTGTGATCCTCCTAGTCATGAAATCTTTTAATTCTTGCTTCTTCTGCTCTAGGACTTCTTCTTCCTTCCTTTTGGTATGATCTCTTTCAATCCAAGGTTTTCCTAGTGACATAGCAAATGGAGTGTTGTTCTCAATAAATTTAACAACTTTAAATTCTTCCTCCGTCGAAGTTCCCTTGGCATTCATAGATATCTGGGTAAGTCTTCGACATAAGGTTATGGGTTTTTCTCTGAATAACCCTATTCCTCCCAATGAGGGAATCATAGCAGGCTTTGCTAGAATTTCCCAAGTTCTTTCTGTCATAATATTGACCCGTGCTTCCTCATCCAGAGCATAGTCAATGTAGAAGTCTCCTATTCTTGCTTCTACACATTTATTTTTCTTTGAAGATCTATGATAAGCTGACATGTCTATGGTCATTCAAGGTTTCTTTCATCTGTAGCAATATTTTCTCTGATTATTTCTTGGGTTCTGTCCTGGTTTCAATTGCTTAACCTTTCTCATGGTCTTTTTGTCTCATATTCATCCTTTAAACCTTAGCAATCATTCTAGGGAAATCTAATACTTCATGATCCATAGATTTACAACAAATACAACTAGGTCTTCCACCAGGAAATTCCTTAGCCATATGTCCCGGTCTTCTGCAATTGTAACAAAGGGATAATCCTCTTTTTTTTTTAAATGATCCCTAATCCTTCCTGTACTACGCACTAGGATCATAATAGTGAACCTGCAACAAATTCTTTCTAGGGTCTTGCATCCATTGGTTAGTCCAAACATTCTCTCGATGCATATGTATAACATATATTTCACTATTCTTATCAGATCTACTTATATCAAATATTCTTTCATTTATCGGTGCCCTAGTTTTCAAGCTAGGACAGAGTCTATAAACCATACCTAGATCCATACTCTAGAAACAATAATTTTCACTTATCTTACTTCTACAGAGCACAAAGCTTTCAGGTTTAAAACTTTTCACTATTCTTACCTTTATCAGAGCACAAAGCTTGCAGATCTTACCTCTTTGCTTTAGATTTGACATTTTTTTCCTCATATCTGACCCTTCTTCTTAGCACAAAGCTTCATAGATCAAGTAGAATGTTGCGCACTAGCGCAATAGTTCTATGCACAGATATTTCACAGTTTCAGTGCAGATCTTCTCACAAAGCTTCTTCTTCCTCAGTTCCCAACAATCATAGTTTCAAGTCCCAGCAACAGAACCATTTGTTGGCACAAGGGCACACCCAAGGTTCAATGCTACAACAATGCACCAACAAAACCCTAACTACCAGCCCTTTCGACAACACGTGCGAAGCAAATGAAGTCGCACCCAAGGTAGAGGCAAGGTTGGTTGCATGACTCAGATGCCTGCAACCTTAGCTGGGACACAGATATGTGATTCAAACACTTAACAAAGCACTTAGTAGTTAATATTCATCAGTTCTTACTCTTAGTTCACAACGCATATAAACCCTAATCACAGAGCAACGTAGTATTCCACCATATCCATCATCTAGTAGCACTTAGAATACAGGAACACATCAGATCTAGCTGATTCAAGCACTACGCATATTCATGTAGGTTAGATCTAGCAATCATCCACATTATTATGCACAAAGCAACATCAGATCTATCTAACAGTCATCTATATCAAAGTACTTAAGCAAATCAGACATAATCACATCAACCCATAGCACACAATAGACCAACACAACATATACGTGGTTCACCCCCACCCTAGGGCTACGTCCACCAACTCTTCTTCTCTTCTATTATCTTATGTCAATCAGTTACATGCACAAAGCTGCAAAACCCTACTGTGCATAGGAAAGGAGATCTGCGCACTTTGCTAGATACTCCTTCCCCGAGTTAGGTTACAACACAAAGCCTCCTCTCATTCTCTTACAGTCCCTTGCACTTAGCCTTGCAAGTTTTACATAGTATGCATGGAGCACTTATAATTCTTCGATCACATAAATCGATCACTACTACTTCTACATCACCTAGCTTCTACATATATATTTCAAAAGTGGGCCTAAGCATGGGTAAACCTATGGGCCGACATTCGCATACCCGTTACATGATCCCAAAACCGAAAAAGCCCTAAAAAGGGGCCGAGATCCCGCAATCTTTGCTTCGTCTTGCGCACCTCCTTTGACAGCCTGTCAAAGTCCCAAAAATAGGTCAAACATGACCTAGAATCCTCAAAACTTGGTAAAGGGCCAACAAGTAGTTTGGATGAGAAGAATGTTAGAATATTTGTTGCAGGAACAACATGAAGCAGCGAAAGTATTTTGTGACAACAATTCAACCATTATTTTATCAAAGAATCATGTGTTTCACAAGAAAACCAAGAACATTGATACAAGGTATCGTTTTATTAGAGAATTAGTGAATAACAAAGAAATTTGTTCAGAATTTTGCAGGTCAAAAGATCAAGTCACATATATTTTTACAAAGGCTTCAGGAAGAGATGCACTTCATATCTCGGTAGTAGTTTGGGAGTCTGCGCAGTAATAGATGAATGACAGTATATGTCAATTTAAATTTTGATGTAAATTTTTGTAATCCCACCTACTTATAATTAAGGGGGAGTGTTGGAAATAGTAATTACAAGTCGGTGAGGTTTTTGTCTCAGCCGTCAGTTTGCAGATTTGTTTGTCATTCTGCAAATACAAAGTTGCACGTTTACGCAAGATCAGTTCTTTTTATTAGTCGGCAAGCATGACATTTATTAATAGAGTTGATCTTATCTTTTTTGAGTCCAGTTAAGTACTTGAAGAGTGAATCAAATTTATTGTTGTCTTTAGTGTTAAATCCGTTTTACATCTACAAGAAGTCTCAGTCATAGTCTTTATAAGTCTGAGTCTTTAGTTAGTCGATATAGATGTAGAGAGGTAGAGAGAACATAGTCATGAAGGAGAAACAACATCAGCTGAGGAGTCGAAGAAGTCTCAGAGCTCAAACTTTGGTTGTGTAAGTTGCAGAAGTTGTTTAGAAGTTGTTGGAGCCAAACATCACCTTATTTATTGTATTGTGTATTAGCGCGCAAAGCTGAAGTTAATATATATATCAAGTAGTTTGTGTGTTGACAGATTTCATGTGTTAATAGTTTCCCTGCGCGTTGTAGATCCGAGAGGATTTTCCATCTTAAGCCATCATAAATAAAAAAATATTCATCAAGACAAACATGGAATTATTGTACATCATGGTCAACCTTGAGAACACCCTTTTATGAGGACTATAGGAGGTGGCGTTGTTCTCATCACGCCCCCTAAATGTTGGCTCCATGCACTTCAACTCCATAAATAAGCTCATGTGATTGGGAGACAATATTCCCCCTAAATCCTTATGACGACCATGTTACATGCTACTATGCGGTAGTAAAGGTTGTAAGAACAGATTCTTAATGCAATAAGATGGACAGTGATGTGGCCAGTACATCTTACAGTCTGCAAGAATTTTATATACAGGCTCTGCTATGGCTAACCCTAGCGGGGTTTCTTCGAGACCATCTTGAATGAATTGTTTTTGTAAATCAATAAGTTCTGTGTATGGATAATCCTTGAGGTTGAGGTCTTCAACCGACGTGTTAAAGTAGACCAAAAGTGGGTGGTTTACTGGGAAAAAGTAGACCTATCAATTTCTCCCTTAGAATAAAATGCTTTTGATTGAGTGGAAAAAGTTGCCACAGCTCCAATCGAATGGGATAGAATAAAATAGGATGTGAAATATTGATGTGGTAACATGAGGTTGCTTCGCTGCAATTTCCTCGGACGTTATTGAAGGAAACATCATGTGACACATAGACAGATATTTCTATTGCCAAAAATTCAGGCTTTGCTAACAAATACTTGGAATATCACGACTGGTCTGAAGTTATGTAGGTCAATCCGTATTGCTAAAGCTATTCCTACCAAGCCCAAATCGCTGACTGTTGCCACTACAGTCATGTCAGAGGACCAAATTGTGTCTGTTACTCAGCGGTCAGGCTTTCAGAATTTTCTTTAGAAAGAATACATCAAGTTGGCACTGAAAAATAACTCATATTCCCCGCACTCCAAGGACCACACTCCATATCATTTTCATAAAATATACCCATATTCTCTCCATGGTCTAGGAGATTCACATGCACTTTTAAGGATTTGAATTTTCATTCACTTAGATTTCGTTCCCTAATGAAGATAGCATTGTGAATTTGAATTTTCATTCACTTCCATTTTATTCCCTAACAATGAAACCATAATGGGATTGGATACCCAGAGAAATACTACTACCAATCAAACTGACCCCGCAGCCAAAGGAATCCACCAGATAGAACCATCGAATTGTTTAGTCAAGCTGTCTCAGTATCCCACAGGTCTATTCAGATGTAAATTCATCTTAAATTCACATTTATGAAACATTTTATATTCTAATAAATTTGATGCCATCTAAATTATTCATTACAAATTTAATCTCAAATTTGATGCGATTGTAAACAAATTTTTGTTCGGATTCTGATAGCTATTTGATACCTATTTTCTGGATTCAGGCTCCATCGTACAGCTTGAATGGAGACGAATCACTTCCTAATGCCCATAGATTCGATGACTGGCTCACTTTACAGAATAGGACCTCCTTCTATTTATAAGGATCTCCAACTATGGCGTCCAATGCACACTGCTTCCTTCAGCCCTTGCCAGGAACTTGAATTGCAGTTCCTCTCTGAGTCCCTCCTGTATCCAATCTTCTCAAAGCTCAGTAGGTATTTCTTTGCAATTATTTTTGGCCTTGAATTCCACTGATCTTGCTGCATGTCAGAGCATTTAGAAGAAGTACTACGTTTTACTCCTACCTTTTGCTACTGATTCTAGTATGTGTCAAGTTCTTTAATATGTTGTTATTTTTTTGAGTTACAGTTTTCTATTGAAATTTCTCATCGGATTCCTCTTTTTCACTAGCTTTCTATTGAATTCCCAACCTCCGTATTGCTCCTGTAGCAAATCAAATAATTGGGTTTCTTGCACTGGTTTTAGAATTTTATTGAATCTAAGAGGATTAACTGGCACTGGTGTCTATATATGAGTATATAGAATTAAGTTCCCCCTATCTTCTGTTACATGTTTTCTTTCTTGTCCATCTGTAAACATCGTCTTTGAACTTGTGCTTGAAGGTGTCCGTTCCAGATCTACTAGTAATATGGCTAGTCAATCGAGCTCTTCCTCGCATTCTTCCAGCAGTACTCCAACAAATTGGACATCCGCAGAAAACAAACTATTTGAGAAGGCGTTAGCTATCTATGACAAAGACACTCCTGACCGTTGGAATAATGTAGCTTCCATGGTTGGTGGTGGGAAATCCACAGAAGAAGTCAAACGGCATTATGAGATTCTGTTGCAGGATTTCAATTCCATTGAAGCAGGCCAGGTGCCCCTTCCCAAGTACAAAGGGTGACACTAATCCTCCCAAATGGATAAGTGGAGCACAGGCATGTCTTAAAAACTTAGTTCTTTCCATTTAAGTTATATTTTTTTATTACAGAACATAACCATCTGATAAAGTAGTACTGCTTTGCACACAAACAACCAAGGATCGCCGAAGGTTATTCTGCTTTGGTTTTGAAGCGATAGATATCTCTTTTGGGTATGACTTACCTGTGAACTATATTTGAGCCATTGCCAGGGTGTAATTCAAATTTACTTTCAAGTATGGGAAGAGATTTATCATTTGGAAGATCCTTATAACTAGTTTCCAACTCTATAAGCGCCAAATGGTTGTGTCAAAAACTGTCCATCCGTTAAAATTATTTATGATCAGTTAATACGCTAAGAATTTAGGCAGAACATATATGGTTTTCTGTAACACTTCACGTAAAAAGTCTGGCCTCTATCGTATCGTGTCGTTTAACGAATGGATCTCCCAACGTTTAGAAAAAATGATAGATTTATTTCCTATTTGACTTTCTTTACGTTTCATGGTTAATTAGTTTCTTAATATTGAACAACTTTGTGCAGGCCGCATATGGGCATGACGTACGATGAAGTTTTCACAGTGATGGTTCAATCATTATTTCTCATACCACTTATTTCTGGCTGGCAGCAGCAGAAGGTCGCAAATATTGGAACCAAAATACCATAAGTATATTATATATGACAAAATATTATACAGGAAAAACAAAAAGATTGATACCTCTGAGTAGCAACAGTCAGTTAGTGTATAGAGTGGAATATGTCGAGAATAAAATGTTAAGACTGGTCTTACCACGTCGATAAGGATATGCAGTTTTTATTCGTCCGACTGTAAAACTACACCATGTATAATTGCGTATGTTGCAGCTTTTATCATATGTAAGATATCTGTTCTATTAAATGACAATTCATTAGTATTGAGGAGTCAATATTTATACTGAACTCTACCTTTATCATATGTCAAGATATCTGTTCTAACTTTTCTATAATATCTACGATGCCATTGCAAACAAGTACGTGGAGAACTTGTTTTTAATCTATACATTTTATTCGAATCTCTACTGATAGATATATATAGAATGTAAAATTGTGGCGGAGTAATGAAATTGATCACGTCTAAAATAGGAACTCGGAGGAGAATTTTTGTGGCTACCGAGAGCCTTCTATTTTAATCGAAGTGACATTAGTATGAGTGAATGATAGCTTTCGGTTATGTTTATCAAATAAAATGAAAGGAGGATCAAAGGCCCACCCCTTGTTCTTCAATTTTGCATCTTTAGGGTTGAGGTACTTGTTCTTCAATTTTGCATCTTTAAGGTTCAGGTACTTGTTGAAGAAATGGTTTGAAAAAATGATTTTAATATTTTAATAAAAATGGTGCAGCTCTTCGTGGTGCGCGGTGGCTTAACCCTGGCCGCTGACTGCCTTTGTGAGATCTGGCTTGCAGCCCACTTCACTCTTCATCACCTACGATGGCCGCCGTGGCGTCTGTCTCTGCGGGTGCCCCAAGTAGTGGGGTTTTTCCTTTTTCTTCGGTGTCTAGGCCAGCCTCTCCTTGGAAGTCTGGGGCCTGGAATTTTCATGAGGTTGTTGAACTAGGGCCTCGAATTTTCATGAGGTTGTTCAACGGGGCTTTGCTCCTTCTTCTTCGTATCTTCCAGTTCAGGAAGTCTTTCCTTCTTCGTATCTTCCAGTTCAGGAAGTTTCTCTCCTTATTATTCTCATGGGTCAAGATGTTTTTTAGCCAAATTTAGCTAATCTTAACAGTTGGATCTTACTATTCCTATTATGTAGCAACAACCCTTCATTCATAATTGTGTTAAAGGATTCTTCATTGTTGAGTTTGAGATTGAGGAAGATCATGATTTGATTCTCAACTCAGGTCCATGTTTTTGAGGCATTTCAGGTTTGTGCATGAAACCCTCGACTCCTAACTTCAATCCATCCACTTACATTCTCTATTTGGGTGAGACTTTCCAACCTTCCCTTGCATTTCTAGGGTTTACCTTCGGTTGAAGCCATTGGTTCAGCGTTGGGAAAGTTCCACTTCGCATGTTGTGAAACTTCAAGGAACAACATCGCCACTTTTTCTCGTATGTGCGTGGAAATGGACTTCAGTAAAGGATTCCCACTGAAGTTATTCTTAGTGGTAAAAAATATTCTTGGTCTCAGAAACTAGACTATGAGAGATCCTCCTCGCATTGCATATCTTGTTTTGAAACAAGACATCTTGCAACCCATTGTCCCAAAGGGTCCAAGAAGAAAGGAAAACCTCGAAAATCCACTTGGTGGGTGGGATCAAATGACAACCATAAAGTTATCTCAAAGCCTCCTCAAGTTAGCCAAAACATGTCTCCTCCTCTTCAACCAATGAGTCGAAAATCCAATCAGAAGTTGGAGAAATAAGCGTCTTCCCCTCAAGCTTCAGATGAGGGACTTTGAGTCGAGTCTTCTCCTCATCCATCAACCTCCTAAGCAGGTCAGGCTAATGATGTTGGGGTATTGGATGAGGAAAAAATAGAATCTCGAGATTAAGACAATCCAGGAAATACAAACATCACAAGTACCTCAACATTTGCAAATTAAGGTTGGATGGTAGTAAGAAAGAAGAAGTCATCACATACCACATCTCAACCACCAGTAACACTAAGTCATGCTAGTAAGTTAGCCAAATCAGCTAGCTCCTCCCAACATGTTAATTTAGATGTAGTGTGACTTCATTCTTATCCTAAAAGCTTTTTTTCGGGTATATTCAGTAAGATTATTCTATGTGAAGTTTTCGTTTGAGTATTTGAAACATTCATTAGTATATTGTAATAGTGGTTTAAATGAGACCTTGGATTGATCTAAATTTTGAAAAACTTTGTAACTCCTCAGTAGTTTTGAGATCAACTTTTTGATATTACAAATTTCCCAATTTTTATAAAAATAAATAAATTCTGAAACACAATTATCTTTTCTTTCTCTATATGATGTAAGCAATAGTACGACATATACTCCTTACGCACTCATGGCTAATTTACAATAAACATACTCCTTAAGCACTCATTGCTACTTTAGAATGTATATATACATGTTTAAACACGATTCTCTTGCATCCTTTATAAGCAATAGAAAAAATTAAAACTATTTTGTTAAAAAAGATTTAAACAAAATACAAAATGGGAGTTTGAGAGAAATTTTGAGCAATTGTGTTTTAAACCACCCTATCATAGAAGTAGAATGATGGAACCACCTATCCTTGCCCCGTCCAACCACCCTATCATAGAAGTAGAATGATGGAACCACTGTCACACTGTCACTGTGAGATATACTGTTGTAAACCTATACCAATCAACTTGCACCAAACAACCTGTAATCAACCTGTACCAAACAACCTGTAATCAACCTGTACCATAAACAAGTGCATCAACCATGCACCAGCCTATACCTCAACCTGTACCATCAACGAGTGCATCAATCATGCACCAAATATGTACCAATCATGCATCAAATATACATAAACTATGACTCATCAAGATGTACCAACATCATCAACTATACACCTCATATATGTGCCAATTATCAATTGCTTGTCTCAACCATGTACCCAACATGTACCTCAATCAAAGTGCCTCATCAATTTCATCATCCAAATCTGATTTGTAACTCTGTAATAGACTTCGTGTATATTATCACATACCTGGAAACCTTCTTTAACTTTAGCAACAAGAGACTAGCTTTTTCATCAAACTTTACTTTAGTCTCACATGACTAATTTTGGATTAACCAACAACCCTAACTTGAAATAATCATAACTATGTACCTGTAATGAATACAGATTTGAAAATAGTACACAATGTTCCTTAGTGTCTTTTATGGAATTCCTCCAAGTTTCACTGCTTGGAACCTCTCAAAAGAGGATTTATAGAAAACATGTCATACCTTGTTGAATTTTGGTTTATTCTAGAGAGTGATTTTGTAGATCATTCCCCGCACAAAATATTTGTTGTATGGATCTGAAAATGGTACAAAGAATACTAAAGATTGTACTCTAACCAATAGATTTGCTATTACTAAAATTTGATTTGTTATGAAGAATTTATGATGTTTTTACCTGAAACAATTGTTTTAGACTAGTTTTAGGACTAGCCACAAACCCTATTTTCCATGGAGTGTAACTTAAAAAATACAACGAACCACAAGCTGAAATTTTTATCACAACTACTTTCATATGTTTTCACAACGACCTCCATATTTCGCAGTTTGAATCATTCTAAAAAAAACGTTATTGTGAAAATGGTGAGATGACCTGTAAATAACATACCTTAGAAAACATCATTAAAATAATTTATCCTCTCTTGAATTTTGACCTTCTCTACTTCACCTTCCCTCTGAAATTCACCTTAGATATCCTTTGGTTACCTCAGTCACTTATAGATATTCAATATGCTCAAGTGTAATTTAAATTAGAGACCCTTGCCTCTTATTTATACTTTTATGTAGCTTCCTCAAGGGGTTACCTTCTAACCATGTTAAACCACTTTCCTTATTTTAGGGGTTACCTTCTAACCATGGTAACCCAATTCTAACCACTTGTCCACGTAATAATTTCTCCATTAACTTTATTATTTAAATAATTTATTTTGTATCCACTTTGACTTATAGTACACTCATCACTTCACTTTATTATTTAAATAATTTCTTCTTTACAACCACTTTGAGTACTTTGACCTTTTGGGGCTTCTAGATGACTCATGAGGGTTCTCCAACTTCACATGGCCATAAAACTCTAACCATGAGGAGTTATGTGACTTTCCAAATACCATTGAAAATGGCATGACATGCACTATCCATCTAGAATAGTCTTACCTCAAATATATTAAAACTCCTACCATTATACATCAAACAAAATTGGGTCCATTACCCAAACCTTTGTGCTACCGGAATTCGCTACTAGACTTTCTTCAAGGGTTGACATCAATGAAAATCAACCCAAATAATCAACAATTTCAACTCAACATAAACAAATGAATAATCTATCAAACTTTTCACTTGAAGAAGCTTTAGGATCAACTAGGCTAGCGTTTGAACGCTTCTCTTGTAATTGTCACATAATTATCATGTTATTTTGGATGAGGAATGGACCTTCCAATTTTTTCATGACATGAAATATTTGAAAGAAAAGTTGAGATATCTTACGTCCAAGGGAATCACAAGCCATAATTAGATTTCAATTCTATTTTTATTAAAAGTGAGACTGTATTTTTGTGTTAAGTGACAATTTATAGTTCTCATTATCTTGATGAATGTGTCTACATGAATTCAACAAAATCCTTTATTCTTTTTAAGTTTAACATCTATTATTTATTTGAGCATTGCTAAAATTTTAATTAAAAAGTACCTAGGCAAATGTTTCTCATCACCTAGGCGTTGAAGGGGTGAGAAAGTGCCTAATGTGGACCCTAGTCATTTAATTTGTGAGTTGCAAACTAAAAGGTGACTTTATGACTTTAGTGAGGGGGTGAGTTAAGAGACACTCAATCTCATCCACTCATATAATCTAATCTCAGCCATTGGATTAAGAAAATCCTCACCTACCTCATGAGATCGATTAGGGTTGGAGGGAACACTCATTGTTAGGTTGTTCATTCATCTTTTGGAGAGCAATAGAGAAGGAGAGAGGTCGAGATTGAGAAGAGACAACATTTGCATAGCTCGGAACGCATCCCAAGGAAACTAGCATGCACATTTTCAAGGCAATAGAAAGAAAGGAAACACAGTCCGTACAATACGAATTTGTGGGTTCATGCAACATTTAATGTGCATAGATTTCGAGGAGAACAACAACAAGAATTTCAGAGAGTATTGGCATGCATTCCAAGGATGTTGTACAACTTTTTCAGGCACATAAATCAATGAATTTGATGGGCACACTTTTCTGGGTGAGAAAAATCCGTACAGTCTGTACGGATTTGTATAGAATTCGAGGGTCGTACTGTCATAAATTTTGGGTACGATTTTCAAGGTTTTTGGCACAATTTTAAAATCATTTCACTGTTGGGGATTTCTGTATAGTTGTAGAACTTTGGCACACATATCAAGGACATTCCATACAATATTGATTGCTAGTACAGTCATACTATTGTACGAATTTCTGGTTCAGAAATCAAGGAGAAATCTCCAAGACTGTACAGATAAGTTTGTTTAATTTCTGAAGATGAATATGTTGTAAAAGAATTTCTCAGAAGCTTGTAAATAACAAAATCCCTCTCTCACTGGCTTTCCCCTTGTGGGTTTTTCTAGGGTCGTTGTTAGACCAAAAATCATTGTGTCGAGATTTTTCTTAGTTTATGTGATGTTGATATTTTATTTCTGCGTTAGAAACGATGTTCAAAATCCTCATGTTTCAGTTCTGAATTATTTTTTTTCTGCTGAGTTTTATTTGTTGTTATAAAATTGGGTTTGGGCATTAAACATTGGCTGAAAAACCAGCAAAACTGAAACTGGGTTGGGGTCTGAAATTTTACATGGTATCATAGATGAGTTGAAAGTAGCGTAGATATTTCAACAAGTCAGAAAATTGGGACAACAGTCACTTCGCAAGGAAGATTTTTGAATTTTTCATTTTCAGCAAAAAGGGTTCAATGGCTACAGGTTTGAGAGTTAAGGACAAACTTGGTGGGGCAACAAATTTTGGTGCTTGGAAGGAGAGGATGATCTTGTTGTTGGAAGAAAATGAGTTGCGGGACATTGTGGAAAATAGTGCAACTCATCCTGTGGTGGTACCTACTGATGCTACTCTTCTTGCATTTTATACTAAGAAGAGTATCAAGGATAAGAAGATTATTTTTGATGCCATCAAGGACCATTTGATTCCTCACTTGACGGGGAAGAAAAATGCCTATGCGATGTGGGATTCTTTGACTAAATTGTATCAGAGTAAAAATGAGAACAGGAAAATGGTTTAGAGGGAAAAACTAAAGAGCATAAAAATGATCAAGGTTGAAAATGTGGTCACATACCTCACTAGATTGCACAGGTAAGAGATGAGCTTGGAGTTGTGGGGGAGGCCATAATTGATAGTGAGCTTGTGATAACAACATTGAATGGAATTTCCAAACAATGGGTTTTTTTTGTGGAGGGCATTGTTTCTAGGGAGAAACTTCCCAACTGGGAACATCTTTGGGATGACTTTGTTCAGGAGGAGACCCATAGAAGTTATGTACATAGCAGTTCATCTACATGTCATAAGGAGGAGAATTTGGTTATTGCTACCAGCAACAATAAGAAGTTCAAAAAGGGTCCAAAAGGAGGAAACAAGCCTAAGGGTGAAGGGAAGAAAGACATGAGAAAAGTCAAGTGCCTTGCATGCCATAAGTTTGGGCACTATGCAAGTCAATATCCTAACAAGAATAAGAAAGAAACAATAGCTTCAACAATGATGGAAGAGTTTTCCACCAAGTTTGACAAGGATTTTTCCTTGGTTGTGTGTCTGTCCACGAGGACCACTCATTCAAATACTTGGTATATTGATAGTGGTGCCTCTCGCCATATGACATGGGTTTGTGAGCACTTGAAAGACCTCACACAGATTGGAGATGTTGACATAGTTATTGGAGATGACCGGGTGGTCAAGGTAGTTGGTTGTGGGACTGTATTATCTTAGAGGGAGTCTTTGCCTCCCATATCTTTGACAGAGGTTCAATATGTTCTGATCTTGAAGAAGAACTTAGTGTCAGTTTCTGATATTGAGGAGAGGGGCTTTGAGGTCTTTTTTCATGATGGGTAGATGCTCTTTTACCCAAAGGGGTCTACTATCACTTCGGCCAAAGTGATTTGGACTAGATATGAGAATTTGTACAAGCTTATGTTCCAGCCAACGAGATCATTGATTCATACTACCAGCAACAGTGACCTATGGGAGCTATGGCACAGGAGGATGGCACATTTTCACCATGGGGTTTTGAGGGTACTGAGGGAGATCGTGATAGGAGTTCCATATTTTAGTTCAGAGCAACATGAGTTGTGAAAGCGGTGTGATTTAAGAAAGTACACCAAGACTTCTTTTTCGAGAAGTGACAGTAGAGAAATAGGGATTCTTGATCTTATACATTCATATATATGTGGTCTGATATCTTCGACATCGTTGACCAGTTTTCTATACTATGTTGTATTCATTGATGACTTCTCACAAAAGTCTTGGATTTTCTTCATGAAGACCAAAGGACAGGTCTTTAGTCGGTTCCAAGAGTTCAAATCTTTTGTGGAGAACCAAAAAGGAAAGAAAATCAGAGTTCTGATGATAGAGAATGGTGGTGAGTATACCTCCAAGGAGTTCATGGAATTCTGTGCAGGAGACGACATCAGGAGAGAGTTGATTATTCCTTACAACCCAAAACAGAATGGAGTTATAGAGAGGAAGAACACAACCATTGTTGGGGCTATGCGAGCCATGCTACATGATGAGGGGTTGCCACTATTTCTATGGGATGAGGCATGCTACACTGTAGCTTATATGAAGAACAAGAGTCCTCACATGGCTGTGGGAAGCATGAATCCCGAGGAGGCATTTTTTGGGAAGAAGCCTGAGGTGGGGCACCTACAGATTTTTGAGTACATCACTTATTCACATGTCCCTTCTAAGAAGAGAACAAAGCTGGAGCTCGTGACAGAGAGATGGATCTTTGTTGGGTACAGTGAGACTTCAAAGGATTTATGTATATACCTTCCTTCCTCGAGGAAGACTTTCTTGAGAAGGGATGTCATATTTGAGGAGGAAAGTGTAACATCCCGCTCTGCCACACTTACCAAACTTATTCTTTGAGGACACTTGCTCGCAAGTGATCTGGATTTTTATGATGATAAAACTTTTTCCTTCATTATGATGCGTTAAGATATATGACAGGATGTTTTTACTACGTTGATGTAGACAGGTGCTGCTG
>ML777873.1:1330978-1343623 GCA_009831015.1 Picea engelmannii
TAGTTTTTATTGTTGTTAATAACAAATATGGTGCAATAACCTTGACTTACGTACAATAAATTACTCCGAGTTAGTAAATTAAGGTTGTTGTTCATTTAAACAATGTTGAACTTGGGTTTCATTGTCGGAGTCCTTTAGTCACGCGCCTTCCATAAGGGGCATAATTGTTCTTCTTATTTTGTTATACTTGATTGTGGTCAGTTTTACTTTGTCGCTAAATGTTTGCGTTGTGCACCTTATGCCTATGGTCGTTTATTGATGCAGTTACTCGTCGTGTGCCTTTATTATTCTTGTGATGAGTATCGTGGTCGCGTCTTGTCGGTTTTCCAGGGTGTCACACAGTTAGCGTGTTGTTACTTCTACACGCGTGCACACACTTAAGGGAAAAAAAAAAAAATTGCACTTGTTATTAGAATGGTTGTCGTAACGAGGCGGTTCGTTACAGAAAGAGCCTTTAGGAAATCTAGAGGGATAGAGAAGGGTGACCAGTCTTCACCTCAGATTTAGGTGAGTCCGCAAGAGACTATAGTGACATATATTTTGAGACCACCAGCTTCAGTGACAACAGGTTCACAGGTGACAGGGCCACAGGATTCAGGTTTGCAGGCTACTGGTCCACAGGTTTTAGGATCGAGTACTCCAGATTCCACTTCAGGATATGGGGTTGAGAAGGGAGATTCACCTCCATGTTACACTACTTCACAGAGGAGGAAGCCCAAGTGGCTTCATGATACTTTGAGGGAGGCACAGGGTTCGGTGGGGAATCCCAGATAAGAAGTGAGGGAGAGTAAACCTCTCAAGAGGTTTTGCAGCTACATCGTGATGGTGGGCAGTATTCGGGAGTATGAGCCTTCCACTTTTGAAGAGGCTTATGATAGACAGGTTTGGAGAAATGCCATTATGGAAGAGTGCAATTCCATCATGAAGAACGATGTCTGGGAAGTTGTTTCTAGACCTGAGGGGAAGTTAGTGGTGACTTCCAGGAAGCTATATAAACTAAATCATGTTGTAGATGGCAGCATTGAGAAGTAAAAAGATCGCTTTCTGGCTCGAGGGTTTTCACAGGTTGAGGGAGTCGACTATGATGATACCTTTGTGTCGGTTTCTATATATACTTTGATCAGGTCAGTGATTTCCATTGCAACAGATATGGGTTGGAAGATCCACCAGATGGATGTGAAGACCACATTTATGAATGGTCTTATACAGGAGGAGGCATATATTAAGCAACCATTTGGATTTGAGGTTCATGGGAGAGAGTCTCATGTGTGTAGAATGAAGAAGGCATTGCATGGGCTAAAAAAATATCCTAGAGCTTGGTCTTCAAGGATAGATGCCTATTTGCATCAGTTTGGTCTTGAGAAGAGTGAGGCATATCCCAACCTATACTACATTGTGGTTGGAGAGGATCCTCTCATTCTTCTGCTATATGTGGATGATCTTTTCATTATAGAAGAAGAGAGACTCGTCAGCAACTGGAAGGAGAGCCTTGCTTCAGAGTTCGATATGACTGATATCAGACTGATGCATTACTTTTTGGGATTGGAGGTTTGGTAGGAGCCTGGACAAATATTCCTGGGACAAGGGAAGTATGTGTGTGACATTCTGAGTAGATTTCAGATGGAGGATTGTAGGCCCATGACCACTCCCATGATTACCAACTAGAAGAAGCTTCATGCTTCTGAGTCACATTTGGTGGATTCCACTTTGTATCGTTAGTTGATTGGGTCATTGACATATTTGGTCAATACCAGGCTTGATATTTGTTTTGTTGTCAAAACTCTCAATCAGTTCATGGTGGAGCCTAGGAGAGTGCACTGGGTGGCAACAAAACATGTTCTCAGGTATCCTTGTGGTATGGTATATTATAGTCTAGACTATCATAGAGGAGATGGAGTTTGTTTGGTTGGCTATGCAGACTCATATTGGGCAGGATGTGTCAGTGACATGAATATTACTTCAGTGTGTTGTTTCAGATTGGGCTCAACAATTGTGTCTTGGTTTAGTCGGAAGAAAAAATCAATGGCTTTGAGTTTTGTAGAGGCTGAGTATATGGTGGCCATTCAGGCCAGTTGTGAGGCCCTTTGGCTTCACAAGTTGTTGGTGGGATTGTTCAGTGTACAGTTGAGGCCTACTTTGATTTACTGTGATAATTAGAGCTGCATCAAACTCTCAAAGAATCTAGTTTTTCATGATAGGTCTAAGCATATCGAGATTCGTTATCAAATCATTTGTGACTATGTTCAGAGAGGATCTGTGAAGCTACAGTAGATATCTACAGAGGAGAAGGTTGCAGAAATGCTCACCAAAGCATTGGGCAGAGACAAGTTTGTATTTTTCAGGGACAATCTTGGAGTGGTGAGTAACACTTTCCTCGATAAGAGGGAGTGTTAAAATTTTAATTTAAAAGTACCTAGGCAAGTGTTTCTCATCACCTAGGTGCCTAAGGGGTGAGAAACTTCCTAATGTGGAGCCTAGTCATTTAATTTGTGAGATGAAAATTAAAAGGTGACTTTATGACTTTAGTGAGGGGGTGAGTGAAGAGACACTCAACCTCATCCACTCATCTATTCAAATATCAACCATTGGATTAAGAAACTCGTTACCTACCTCATGAGGTCGATTAGGGTTGGAGGGCACACCCATTTTTGGGTTGTTCATTCATAATCTCGGGAGAAAGAGAGAAGGACAGAGGTCGAGCTTGAGAAGAGGAAGCATTTGCAGAGCTAGGCATGCATCCCAAGGAAAATAGTAGGCATGGTTTTCAAGGGAGCAGACTACAAGGAAACATAGTCCCTACATTACAGATTTGTGGGTCCATACAACATTTAATGCGCATAGATTTCGAGGAGAAAAACAACATGAATTTTTTAGAGTATTGGCATGCATTCCAAGGCTAACATACATCTTTTCTAGGAGCAGAAATCGAGGAGGGTGGCACATTTTTCTAGGTGAGAAAAATCCATACAGTCTGTACGAACCTACACGGAATTTGAGGGATGTACTGTCATAAATTTTGGGCATGAATTTAAAGGTTTTTGGCATGGTTTTCAAAGCATTTCACTTCTGGGGATTTTCGTACAGTTGCAGCAGAACTTTGGCATCCATATCGAGGGAAATCCATACAATATTCATTGTTGGAAGAGTTGTATTGTTGTATGGATTTATGGTTCATAAATCGAGGAGCAATCTCTAGGACTGTACAAATAAGTTTGTGTAATTTCTAAAGATGAATATGCTGTAAAATAATTTCTCAGAAGCCCATAAATAATAAAATCCCTCTCTCACTAGTTTTCCCCTTGTGGGTTTTTCCAGGGTCGTTGTTAGACCAAAAATCTATGTGTCAATATTTTTCTGAGTTTATGTGCTGCTGATATTTTATTTTTGCATTATAAACAATGTTCAAAATCATCATGTTTAAGTTCTAAAAATTATTTTTTCTGCTGAATTTTATTTGTTGTTATAAAACTGGGTTTGGGCATTAAACATTGGCTGAAAAATCAGCGAGATTGAAACTGGGTTGGGGTCTAAAATTTTACAAGAATAATATCCCCTCTGGAAACAACATAGATACTAATTATATCTTCCCAAATATACAATATCAAGGCCATCCTCTCCAGTCTACATTACTAGAAACAAATTTTCTCACCTCATACAACAATTCTTGCGTTGCATCACCGTGTTTTTTATTAGTAAAATAGAAGATTAAAAAAAATAACAACATAATATACTAAGATTTAGAGTAGAAATGATAGATTATAATAGCAACAGGAAATTGTAGAAGAATGAGAATACCACAAATAATGATACTTTTATTGATGAAAGAAATGCTCACATGCCTCTTTAGTGGGGAAACTTCCATATGAGTAGAGCTCCATTTACAATATGGTTCAAAACAAATCACATTACATTTCTTATACTTCATTATATAGTTTTATATCTAACCACCTAGGAACATTCTAGTAGGTGGAACCTTCTAGTATTCCTTCTTACAAGTATATCTCTTACACTATATCCACTACATGTTCCTTATTCAATATATATGTCCCTAATACATAGAAACATATATGTACTTAATGGGGTTAGATTATAACCCTAACATGAACCCCCACCCCCACCCCCCACCCCCCACCTCAACGCTGGATATGAGGGAATTGTGGAATTATATCTATTGGTTCCCATGTGGTTCCCATGTGGCTTCCTCAGGCTATGTATCCTTCCACTATATCAGTACCTCTTGTATAGTGCACTAGCATAGAAGCCTCTCTCTTTTGTATAGAACTTCCTTTGGATACAACCAAATGGAACCTTATTCATCGATTTTTGGGAGGAAAGTTTGAATACAAGAATAAGAGTTGACCACTTTATTTAAGGAAGAGACATGAAAAAATTGATGAATTTTAGAGTCACTAGGAAACCCCAATTTCTAAGCCACTTACACTATATGCTTGAGAATTTTATAGTGTTGATAAAACTTAGGAGAAATATTATAATGGTGGTTGTGTTTAAGTGATATCTTCTCACAAGGATAATGAAGGAATGCCTCATCTCGTTTCTCAAAATGGAATCCATAATGATGTTGATCAACCTACTACTTCATCCAATTTTGAGCCATGAAAAGATTATCCTTGAGAGTATGTAGAGTATTGAATTCATATATGAGGCTTCTATTGACTTATTTAATTAGGATAGTACTGATGGGGGATTATGTCCATAGAAAACCCTAAAGGGATTGATTCGAATGGAAGCATCACAAGTTGTATAATACCACCATTCATCTAGAGGAATCCAGTCAACCAATTGGGACTGTCTCTCTAATGTAAAGAATCACAAATATGTTTCTAAGAACTTATTGATGTGTGGTTGCAAGCTAATGGTGGTGTTTCACAATGTGTTAGTGGCAATGCAAACATGGAAAAAGAACAACCTATTAACTTGGAGAGATTATTCAAGTTACTTTTATAATAAATTTGAATATGGTGTAAAAAGATGAAATGTAGCAAATTGTATTAGATTTGAGAATATACAATTTTTATTTATAGAATTTGTGTATATTAAATGTTAAATTTTAGTTTTTTATTTTGAAGAAAAATATAATGCATGTGTTTCTGTTAGTGCAAGTGTTGAGTACCTTACTGATGAAATTCATTAAAAAAATCAAAATTGTAGAGAACACAATGTTCTATTGTGAGGGTTATTTTGTCAGAGTTTATAATATTCATTTTATATGTTCTTTTAAATTATGAAACTCATTATATCCTTGAAATTACAAGGCCTTGAATTAGTACGACGTAAAAGGGTCTTAACATTATAAAACATTTTTTATTTTATTTTGAAATTGTAGATCGCAATCTATTCTAGTGTGACATATAATGTATTTTAAAAATGGTTAAGCTCATAAAACATCATAGAAAACATAAAAGAGGCATTTTTTTAGGATTCACTAGAAAAAATTGGATGAATTTAGAGTCACTAGGAAACCCCAATTTCTAAGCCACTTACTCAATATGCTTCAAAACATTATAGGGTTGATACAACTTCAGAGAAATCTTATAATGGTCATTATGTGTAAGTGAGATCTTTTGATAACAATAATGAAGGAATTCTTTGAATCTCCTTTGTCAAAATGGCATTCAGATTGTTGTTGATTAACCCACTGCTTCATCCAATTTATAGCCATGAACATATTATCCTTGAGAGTATGGAGAGTGTTGGCTTCATCTATGAGGCTTCTATTGACGTCTTTCATCGTAGAGACTCATGGTAATTAGGATAGTACTGATGGGGGATTATGGGCATAGAAAATCCTAAAGGGATCATTCAAGTGGAACCATCATAGGCTGTATTATACCACCATTCATATATAGGGATCCATTCGACCCATTGGGATTGTCTCTTTAAAGTAAAAAAAACATAAATATGCTTCCATATTTATGTGTGGGTGTAAGCTAATGACGGTGTCTCACGACATGTTAGTGGCAATGCAAACATGGAAAAACAACAACCTATTAACTTGGAGGGATTATTCAAGTTACTTTTACAATGACTTTGAATATGGTGTAAAAAGATTAAATGTAGTAAATTGTATTAGATTTGAAAATATTTAATTTTTATTTATAGAATTTGTGTATAATTATCTGAAATTATATTTTTTTAATAGTTGTATGTTAATTTTGAAGAAAAACAAAATGCATGTGTTTGTGTTAGTGCAAGTGTTGAGTAGCTTAATTATGAAATTCATTAAAAAAATCAAAATTGTAGAAAACACATTGTTCTAGTGTGAGGTCTTTTTCATAATTTATAATATCAATTTAATATTTTTTTTTTAATTAGAAAGTCATTACATCCTTGAAATTACAAGGCCTTGCAGTAGTGCAGGGTACAAGGGTATTAATATTATCAAACAATTTTTATTTTGTTGTTATATTGTATATCTCAATCTATTCTAGTGTGACATATAACTTATTTTAAAAATGGTTCATAAAAATTTATAGCAAAAATAAAAGAGGAGTTTTTTTAGGATTCACCAGGAAAAATTGGATAAATTTAGAGTCACTAGGAAACCCCAATTTCTAAGCCACTTACTCAATATGATTGAGAACATTATATGGTTGATAAAACTTAGGAGAAATCTTATAATGGTGGTTGTGTTTAAGTGATATGTTGTTATAAGGATAATGAATGAATGTCTCATTGCATTTATCAGAATGATGTTAATCAACCCACTACTTCATCTAGTTTTGAGCAATGACCAGATTATCCTTGAGAGTATGGAGAGTTTTGGATTCATATATGAGGCTTCTATTGATGTCTTGCATATTAGAGATTCCTGGTAATTAGGATAGTACTGATGGGGGCTTATGGTCATAGAATATCCTAAAGGGATTCATTCAAGTGGAACCATCACAAGTTTTATTATACCACCATTCATCTAGAGGGATCGAGTCGACCCATTGGGATTGTCTCTCTAAAGTAAAGAATCACAAATATGCTTCCAATCACTTATTGATGTGTGGGTGCAAGCTAATGATGGTTTCTCACGATGTGTTAGTGCTAATGAAAACATGGAAAAACAACAACCTATTAACTTGAAGGGATTATTCAAGTTACTTTAACAATGTATTTGAATATGTGTAAAAAGGTGAAATGTAGTAAATTGTATTAGATTTGAGAATACATAATTTTATTTATATAATTTGTGTATATTTATGTGAAATTGAGTTTTTGAATAGTGGTATGCTATTTTTGATGAAAAATATAATGCATGTGTTTCTGTTAGTGCAAGTGTTGAGTACCTTACTCATGAAATTCATTAAGAAAATCAAAATTGTAGAGAATTCTGTGAGAACAATTGAGGTGGTTTCATTATTGTATTATATATTTTTATCATTAAGTTGAATACTATGTTGAGAATTATGGCTTGAGGCCTTTTTCGCCAATCTTCTTGTCATAATATTATTGTGTTTATTTTCTTCAATTGGTATCAGAGCTCTTATGATCTTAAGGCCTGGTAATTATGGTAGTTTTCCATAGAAGGCCCAATGGTGATGGTGATGAAGCTGCTCCACGGTAGGAATCCATGGGAATGATGGTGAAGAAGGTTTGCATTACAAATGGATCAGAGGACCTTCAACAGGTATACAAATTCCTCAAACCGGTAATTTGTTTCTATAAATTTGGTCATGCAAGCTAAATTTTAATGGTCAAAATGGAATGAAATTACTCTTATCCATTGTAGAAATCTTGCGTAAATCTAGTTACAGAGGCTCTTCTATCACTGGTTTAAAGATGAGATATGTAGTCTTAGCAAATTCTATAATCATTTTGAACTCCCCCCCTTGATGCTTTGACTCCAAGTCACGTCCAATTATCCTTCCATTACAAGCTTGATGAGGTGTCGATGTGAGAACAATTGAATAAGGGGATCTTAGATACACTTTGTGTTGTGTGCGATGGATTATTCTTAATGTTGCTCTTTTGTGTCTAGTTTTGGCACTTAAAACAAAATTGTGTAAAGTAATCATACACACACTAAAGTACAAGGCAATTTAATGTAATTCGAGCACATGTGAGCATAGCGAGTGAAGCACATACATTCAAGCACAATCAAATCTCTCAATTAAGAAGCAACGAAGATATCAAATTGGCAATCACATCAACATTGGACACATCAAGTTCATAATCAAGGACTCAAAGCATCATCAATTTGAATATCAATTAAATCAACATTCATTGTAAACTTGCAATAGTTTTCTTTGTAAGTGTGAAATCAAAATCAAGTTGAATTGCAGTGTAATTTTTAGGTGCATTCTCGGCTGAGCCCGACACCAAAGAGTCATTATAATTTTGAGTTGTAATTAACAAGGTTGAGTAGTTTAACTCAAATCAAAGTTTGGGTGCATTTTCGGTGGTAACCGACATCCTCAACTTGTTGAAAATTTCAAGCAAGCCAATTCGACTGAAGCAATTTCAAGTGAGCATGAAAGTTTTAAAGAAGAGTTCAAGTGAGCGAGTTCAGGCAAGCACGAGTGAAAGAATAATGGGTAAAGGAGGAAAGCATTTACAGAATGCCTCTCAAGAAATCAAAGAGTTGCAAGAGTACAACCATGAATTACAAGATCAAATTGATATGAAAGATAAATTGATTAAAACACTTGAGATGAAGTTAATTCACAACCAAATGATAATTGATCACATGGTTGATACATTGTAGTCAATAACTGATCTTCGAGATGAAATTGAAATGAAGAATCAATTGATTGATGCACTTCAGATAAAGTTAAGTAAAAAGAAGAATCAAATTGATGACATGATTGATGAAACATCTGAAGAAACTCTAAAAGTTGATGCAAGTTGTGACACAGAGGATCTAATAGAGAAGTTTGATGCAAGTTGTGACACAGAGGATCTAATAGAGAAGATTGATGCAATATGTGCTACAGAGGAGCTTATCCAAATGGTTGATGCAGAATGTGATACAAACGAGTTTATACAAAAGGTTGATGCATTTTGTGACACACAAGACCTTATCCAATTAGTTGATATAAAAGAAACAGAAGATATGGAATCTTTCAAAGATGAATTCCAAAAAGAAGCATAGAATAATAGCAGCGACAACAACAAATGTGAAGAAATAAAAGAATGCAGTCAACATCATCTTTCCAAGACCTTTGTTAGACCTTGGGAAGAATTACACTTCAATCGGAATCATCATGGATTAGGATATGAAAATCAAAACAGTTTTCATATTCCAAATTACTCCAAACCAATTTTGTTTGTGAGTGTTGTATTTCTTCAAGAAAAATCAATATTAAATGTCGCAAATCAGAGTGATAAGTGCCAACATTGTAATCGCGTTGGTCACATGGAGAATCAGTGTTTTGATCTCCATCCTTGTTAGAATTGTGGCAAGTCAAATCATGCATCAGATAAATGTTCCAAGAGGAACAAACCTGCAAGAATGAAGATTCACTATGAGTGGATTGATCCTTGGCAATGGTCATTAACTGCCAAGCAATTATATAAGTCTTACCGAAAAATACAATCTCAAGTAAAGACGTGTTTTGATGAAAATAATGAAATATGTATATAACTCCAAAGTGGTCCGCTTATGGCGTATCTTTTGAGAATGGCCCTCATGAGATGAGATAACATGTGGTTAATTCCATATGCCCACTTTGAGTTGTACAAAAATAAAAATAACAATAAAAATGGAGTAAAAGTGAAACCCTTATGCACTTTAAGGGGGGGAGTTCAAAAATCCAGGGAAGATGGTTAGTGAAACCACTTGTGGTCTCTTATTTCAATTGACAAAGGGGGGAAATTAATGATAGAATTTATGATGGAATTGCAGATGGTTGTCATACTGAAAGTTTCGACAACAAATATGTCAGATGGGTATCGAATTTGTCAGATGGGCAACTGCCGTCTATATATGGCAGACTTTGGCAGAATGATGGTTCTCTATTGAATCATACACAGGGATGTTGTTTTTTGAGAGCAATGATGTGAACATTTGGTTCACCTAGATGGTCATTGAACCTAGCAGAGGAAAGATGGATTCTTTTGTATTGCTTGGCATTGATTGAGTTGTCAGGCATTTTCAGGAATGTGGCAGACTTACAGCTGATTCACTTCTCTTTGTTCACTCTCATCATATTTGAGTTCACATCAGTGAACAAACTTGTTGGCATTCTGGTTCACATGATTACACAGTGAGGTTTTCCAGATTTCTTAGCATCCAGATTTGGCGGTTTTTTAGGCAGTTCTTCATTGCAACTCAGCTTAGGAGTTTCAGCATGAAGACATGGAGATCTACTAGTTTATGCACCTTCTTTGCTGGTATTATTTATCAGACTTATGATTGAGGGGGGGAATGTTAGCCTCTTTGAAATATACAATCATTAAGTCTAAGTATACCACCTTTAATATTGTACATACTAGGATATAGTTGTTATCCTAAGTGTGTTTCTAGATTTCTATATTTCCTCATTTGACCTTATCTCCTGATGAGCTGTCGATGTGAGAACAATTGAGGTGGTTTCATTACTGTATTATATATTTTTATCATTAAGATGAATACTATGTTGAGAATTATGGCTTGAGGCCTTTTCCGCCAATCGTCTTGTCATAATATTATTGTGCTTATTTTCTTCAAATTCGTTGTTCTAGTGTGAGGTGGTTTTTCATTATTTATAATACTAATTGTATATATATATAATGAAAGTCATTATATCCTTGAAATTACAAGGCCTTGCATTAGCTCAGGGTACAAGGGTCTTAACATTATCAAACAATTTTTAGATTATAGATATCAATCTATTCTAGTGTGACATATAACTTATTTTAAAAATGATTAAGCTCATAAAAAGTTATGGAAAAAATAATAACCATAGTTACCAACTTAATGAGAACTCTACATAGTTCTCGTTTTTTGAAGGGTCACATTTTTTACCCTGTTTTTAAAAATGGTGCTACCAGGTGCACCCCCCCTCCCTTTTTAGGTGGTTTTTCTATATTTTAATTTTTCAATCAACAATGTTTCCACATTATTTTTTAAATGATTATTTGTCATCTATTTTCAATTTTTTTTTCAACTGTGTTTTTAGTCATTTTTTCATGATTCTTTCAATCTTAAAAATATTTTTTACCATTTACTTTTTTGAAATTAAGATTTTTCATATAATTGTGTCTGCTTAATTAATTTATTGTTCCATACTTTTAAAATATAGTGGAAAACATCATTTTTAACACGTTGTTTACCTTTACTTCAATCCATAGAAAATAATTGTAGCTAAATAAAACTATTTTTGAATATTTAGAAAAAATATATACATTTTACAACTATGTATAATACAAAACCTATACATTTTGGTACCTATTCATTTAAAATAACATGCCAAATAAAACATTTTTATGGACATAATTTAAAAAAAAAAAAGTGAAAATTTTATAAAAACAATTAATATTTTTTCCATATTTTTATACATTTTAAGTAAACAAATTACAACATTTAATAAAATTCTCCCTAGTATAGTAATTCACATACCAATAAAAGGAAAAAGAAAAAAATAAAAACAATTCATCATAAAACAACAATAGATACATATCCATTCTTATTTTAAGATTTGAAAGTCAAAACATTACAGTTATAGCTCATAAAAAAATTGCAAAATTGAGCATCATCTTCAAGGGCATCTTAAAACTAGTCAACAATATCATATATCCCAAATTCATCATTCTCAATAGACACATTATCATATTCTTCGACATCATTTTTTGCTTCCATTCTGTCATTTTTCTCTTCGATTGGGTCTTTGATATCTAAAAGTTCTCCAAAGTAATAATTTCCAATCAATCCTCCTAATGATATTTGAGGTTCCTTTGAAATTTTCACCACCTTTGATTCACTAAAATATACTTTCATCAAGCCAACTTCTTACATTTCATCTGGAAGAGATGGAATATCATTAATTCTTTGTTGAATAAAACTACATTGTATTTTGATAGGGACCTAACCTTTCTAACCCCTCATGTAGGTGGAATAATATATTTTCCATGTGATAAAGGCCAATATTAATAATTCCCAGTAATAAGGAAAAATATGTCAAATGTAGGAAGACCTTGTTGATTAAGGTTGGTTGTCATTGATGTCAACCCTTGAAGAAAGACCCATAGCACAAAGGTTTGGGTAATGGACCCAATAGTGTTTGATGTAAATATGACTCATTATTGTTTTGTCATGGTTGATAAGAAGTAAATATGGATGAACTCCAAAGTGGTCCCCTTATGTTGAAATCCCTCATGGGAAGATGCTTTGTGGAGTAAGAGAACGCATGCTTAATTGTGGAATAATGAGATGAAGGAAAGTGAATTTGTTAGAGAAAATATCCTAGATGGATAGTTCTTGTCATGTCATTTCCGGTGGTATGTGGAACACCACATAATTCCTCACGGTTAGAGAGTTATGGCCATGAGAAGTGGGAGACCCCAAGTTTGGGTAATGGACCTGTTATCGCACGGTTTGTAGGAAAGGGCCAAGGGCTTTGAAACCGGCGTAACAGGAGCTTCCCCACCCACTGTCACCTCGATGGGGGGCTCTTTCTATTTAGGAGGGCAAGTCCAAGGGAGACGTCCCTAAAGTCA
>ML777873.1:1361843-1390685 GCA_009831015.1 Picea engelmannii
AAGGCCTTGCATTAGTTCAGGGTACAAGGGTCTTAACATTATCAAACAATTTTCATTTTATTTTTAGATTGTAGATCTCAATCTATTCTAGTGTGACATATAACTTATTTTAAAAATGGTTAAGCTCATAAAAAATTATTGAAAAAATAATAAACATAGTTACCAACTTAATGAGAACTCTACATAGTTCTCGTTTTTTGGAGGGTCACATTGTTTACCCCATTTTTAAAAATGGTACTATCGTTAGCACCCCCCTCCCTTTTTATGTGGTTTTTCTAGATTTAAATTTTTTGATCCATAATGTTTTCATATTATTTTTTAAAATGATTATTTTTCATCTATTTTCAAACTTTTAATTTTTTTTTTTCAACTGTGTTTTTAGTCATTTTTTCATGCTTCTTTCAATCTTAAAAATATGTTTTACCATTTACTTTTTTGAAATTATGATTTTTCATATAATTGTGTCTCCTTAATTAATTTATTGTTCCATACTTTTAAAATATAGTGGAAAACATCATTTTTAACACATTGTTTACCTTTACTTCAATTCATAGAAAATAATTGTAGTAAAATAACACTATTTTTGAATATTTAGCAAAACACTATACATTTTACAACCATATATAATAATAATAAAACCTATACATTTTGGTACCTATTCATTCAAAATAACATGTCAAATAAAGCATTTTTATGGACATAATTGAAAAAAAAAAGTGAATTTTTGATAATAAAAAAAAAAAAAATAACATTTTTTCCATATTTTTATACATTTGAAGTAAAAAAATGAAAACATTTAATAAAGATTTCCCTAGTATAGTGATTCACATGCCAATAAAAGGAAAAAGAAAAAAACAAAAACGATTCATCATAAAACACCAATAGATACATATTCATTCTTATTTTAAAATCTGTTAGTCAAAACATTACAGTTATAGCTCATAAAAAATTTGCAAAATTGAGCATCATCTTCAAGGGCATATTAAAACTAGCCAACAATATCATATATCCCAAATTCATCTTTCTCTATAGACACATTATCATCTTCTTTCACATCATTGTTTTCTTCCATTCTGTCATTTTTCTCCTCCATTCTGTCATTTTTCTCTTCCATTGGGTCTTTGATATCCACAAGTTCTCAAAAGTGATAATCTCCAATCAATCCTGCTAATGGTATTTGAGGTTCGTTTGAAATTTTGGCCACCTTTGATTCACTAAAATCTCCTTTCATCAAGCCAAATTCTTGCATTTCATCTGGAAGAGATGGAATATCATTAATTATTTGTTGAATAAAACTACATTGTATTGCGTTAGGGACCTAACCTCTCTAACCCCTCATGTAGATAGAATAATATATTTTCCATCTAATAAAGGCCAATTTTAATAAGTCCCAGTAATAAGGAAAAATATGTCAAATGTAAGAAGACCTAATAGAAGCTTCTGATTCTATAAGATATTCCTCTAGAATGTTCTTTTGGGTAGATAGATTTAGTATAAATAAGAGTTGAGGGCATGGTAAGTTTTTGTCTTTAGAATTATTGTAAAAGAGCGTTGCTTTGTTGGAGCTTTCCCCCTCGAAGAGGAAAGTGAACATTATTTCCTATAAATAAAGGTGTTATTCTAGTGTTATGGTTTCATCTTTTATATTTTTATGTTGTTATTCTTTGCAATTTTTTTTTTCCTCTATTATAATAGATCTAGTACCTTACAAATGGTATCAGAGCACTTTCATTGGCAGAAAATTGTGGGTTAATTTTTTTTCAGGGTAGAGATGTATTTCAGTGTCTTAAAGCTACAAAGATATGTCATTCAACACATAAATCCACGGTCAGGGAAGCATACATGCAGGAACTACAAGTGGTATTTAAGCGCACATTATTGGCCATCGTTGTAACCCATGTCAGTACCCCATCGAGTGGTATAGAAGCATAAATCACATGCACACGAATCAACCTAGATATGATAAATCCCTCCGTAGATAAACCAATCGGCCACCTGTTGGGTCTTAGAAATTTCGCACTTTCATCCTATTTTCCTTTCACTATTCCTCTCATTCATCCATATTCCATTATTTTATTTATTGTTCATGATACCATTTTCATAAATTAATCATGGGTTTACCTTGTTATTTTCCAATTCATTTATTTTAAGTATTTTTGAGAATTTATGATTAAATATTAGAAAATCTACATGTTTTCATTAATATATCAAGTTTGGATGAGCTTTGTAATGTGTAGATTTATTTGAAAGGATTATTAAAAACACTTCTCGAATATTTCCTCCTCCATTTCAAGGATTTGAAGATAATTATTCAATCTAATTCCAAGGAGGAATATCAAGAGAGAATTTGTGAGGAATTGAAGGGATAAGTATTTTGTAATAATGGGAAATTGTTTGAGAGAAAAGTGGATCTACAATTATGAGTTGCTTATCCTCTTTTCAAAGAAACTCGTGTATAAATAGGAGTGCTCTCTCTTCATTTGAGGAGGAGAAATTATGATTAGAAAAGTCTTGAATGGAGTCCTTGAATGGTAGGAAAGGGTCTAGGTTTTCTGAGTCTTTTGTTAGTCATTGATTAGTAGGAGTTTCATGATTTCCATTATTGTGTTATGGAGTGGACTTGATCATTGTGATGCAATAGATTGAGATTGAATTTATTGTTAATGTGAGCTCACATATGTTGTCACATGTGTCTATTACTTGTCATTTGTTTCTCTTCACATGTTGTTTTTCTTTTATGCAATTTCACATTTCCAAGTTGATTTAATTTATGCAATTTAATTCCAATTGTGTGTTTCATATTCAATATTAGATTAGGTTAATTTATCTTCCATCATGCATATATTGTGCATGTTCTTCCTAAGTCTATGAAATTCTCGGGTTGACAATTAAATTATTAGGGCACTTATTAAACAACAATATTTTCACCCAAGATATTGGCACCGTTTTTGGAGAGGTGCTAAATGGATTGAGGTCTAGAGAGGTAGGTTTCCTTTAAATTACACATCTTGGGGGAGGAGAAACAATAAGACGAGAGGTAAGAGCCTACGCAGCCACTATAGTGAGTTTTTCCAAAGCCTTCATTTTTCCTTTCATGCAAGTGTGTTTTCTTTTCGTAGAGTGTTGTTGGCAGCTAATCCGCATTTTTCTATTGTCTTATAAGCTGCCTACACCAATGTTTTGCAAACATCAATTTTTCGTCGCAATTTTCAAATAAATGACACTTTTATTTTTGTGACATTTGCACATTTACCTTTGTTTTGTTTTCACGACTGTAAGCATGAAAACTTAGTCTTTCAAAGTCGCATTGAAATCATTATTTGAACTGTTGTTCTCCTTCTTGTCGATATGCCTATTGCGCTTACATTTCACTTATCATTATGCAGCTGGAAAAACTTTCGAACTATACTCATTGGACATTCTTGGATTGATTGTGTGACTTGGTTTCATTGAGTTTGTAATGCATTGGAATTTGGATTTGCATGTTATTTGACCTACTTGACCACTGGTTTCATGAAAATACATAGGCGTTATGGTTAAATCTTTCATATATATCTTTTAATATGATGCCTATGTTCGTATTTTCATAACTATTGGCATGTTGATTATATGAAGACCCATTGACACCTTGGTTAAACTCTTGATATGAGCTGTTACAATACATTGGCGCATGGTTAAACATTTGGTATTGTTTTCAAATTGTATGTTGATGGTTTAAAAATATGGCATAACGTTGATTGCGCGCGTTGGTTTATACACTTACCATTGATTGCATTGGTCAGCCAAGTGACATGATTGTTGAACTATACTATAATGGGTAGAACAGCTATAAGCCAGCGGTTGTACTTTGGCAATAACTATTATGCATGGTAGAGATAAGCTCCACCACCTTCACACAATGACATTTATGCCTATCCCTTATCCCCGTTTACCTCTGTTATCTTGGGTAACCCTTCATGCACTTTTCTCCTGTGTATGCTATGATCCAAACCCTGGCTCGTTCACCGTGTGCTCGGCTCCATGGCACCGGTGGTGTGAATCGAACCGAACAGCAGCCAAGCCTTGTTGTTATTTGACAATGCCCGGAAAGACTTGAAGGATAACGACTGGCTTACCTTCGTGCAGAAATTTGAGGGTTTTAACTTATTTGTGGCATAGCAGTTCGTTCTGAATTTTGATGGCTGTAGAGCCAAGGTGGGTGACATATAGTTGGAAATCGATGAGAAGTTTATTAGTTCTTCTACAGGGTTACCTGCCACGGGCCATCGTTGGTTCAAAAATTCGAAAGTGGAAGAGGTTCCATGGTCACTATTGTTCGTCTCCCGAAAGGTCACCTCTTGTGACAGATGTATGCCCATATCCATGCCCATATCCATGCTTAAACCATGATGGCATGACCTTTTCAAAATAGTCAAACAGTTCATGACCTGTGAAGGTTGATATGGAATCGTGTTTCTCTACCACCTGCGTTTGTTAATGAATTTTATGGGATACCCGTTGAATATGCCCTTTTACTTTCAGCGTAGCCTATATAAAATGTCTAAAAGGTTTAAAAGGGAGAAGGTTGACAATAGCCTGTTCCACCATGGACTAATTAAACTTATCATTGTTTATCACTTGAGTTTACATGGTGATAGCTGGAGATCTTTCATCACTCGAAATGGTTTTGATGACACAAACCCTGTCCAAGTTGACAAGTCTATGGTTAATGAAACCAATGTCCAACCACACGTGCCCTTCCATGTCCTACTTCCCTCTCCTAAACCCTCGGGCGACCCTGATATTACCAGACGTTGCAGCAGAGAAGGCCGAGGCTATAAAAAATCCTGCGAGCAAAATGGCCAAGGCAAACCCTACTGTTATTGCTAAGGGTAAAAAGAACACTCGGCTTATTTCGAGAATGGCTAGGAATAAACCTAAACCCTCTGCTAAGTCAAATCCCATAGTCCTTATTGAGGATTCAGACTCTGACATAGAACGTTTCCTAGCCAGTGAGTACCCTTACTCACAGGGTCTGTGCACCAAGTCGCCTTATGATTTAGTTTCGAATCTTCCCCCTTGCCTAAGAAATAATCCTAGCTACCCTGGGATCAAACTGCCTAACGAAACCCTTGGAAATGTAATCAAACCCTCACCTGCATTTTAGAAACCCACACAGTCGCCCTGTGACCAATGTGATTTATGGTTGGAACGATAATACATCGGCGTTCCCATACTCCAATTGAAAATCCAATTATTGAAAAATCAAGTTGCAGTATTGACCAGTCAAAGAGACAAGCTCCAAGCAAATGATAGGAAGTAGAAGACAACTGGCTCCATCGTTTTCAAGAATGTTGAATCAGCCACATCCGTTGTCAAATCCAAATTGTCATGATCAAGCTCTCTGCTCGCCATATAGGTATGATTTTCGATATCATTTTAGTCTTGTGAATGACCAGGATTAATATACTGATTTGAATTTGGTCTTCGAATAGCTTTGTTTATATTTCGAAATGGCTCTATCATAATGTGTTCATCCTATATTTTCTCTTTGCTAAAAATAAATGAAATTTCATCTTGGATACATGATTTGATCATTCCCAGTTTAGCCACTGATAGATTTTTATCGGATTTGATTGGTCTTCGTTTGGATTTGATTTGTTCGTTTGTCTGATTGAGTTAACGAAATTGACGTTTTTCTTTCAATTGAATTTGTTTTGTATCTACTCTGAACATGAAGTTTTTTATGCTCAACTTAGAATATGATCATGTTTGGATTTGATTTCATTATGGTTCGTATGCTGTGATTGGCAAACGATTTCAATGAGTTTGGTTGTTACGATCTTTTAATATATGTTGTGTCATGTAATCTTCTAAAAACAGGAATACAACTCTGTTCGGTTTCAATTTGGAAAGAACGACTCTATTTCGTATGAAAACAATGCTCTCATTTAAGCCTTTGCAAATGCACTCGAATCATGGAATGGTTTTGATTCATAATAACTATGTTAAAACTCCAGTTGCTCGATTGATTAGATTGTTGTGTATATTCAGTTAGTATGATCATTCTCATGAGTTGGATTCGTATCATAAATGATGCTCTGTTTGATTTTAAATTTGCAAAACGAATTGGTCGACCTAGGTTAGCTCTATCAAATCCGGATATAATTCATTTGAATGGAACGATTTTGATCAAAGTCAATCGATCAGATAATTCTTACCAATTTTGTTACCAATTAATTGATCCTATTATGATTTTATTTGAGTTGATTTTTGCTTCAGTGTGAGTTAATCCACTCGTGGCATGAACCATTTTCTATGACAATACAGTTATAACGATTTGAAAATGATCTTGTTTGGATGCGATCGTATCTCCTGTTGATAAGGAAGCATAACAATTGCCTACAATTTGTTTTGATTATATCGATTTCAAATTGATATCAAACGATTTCACAACTATTGATTATGATTGTGTTCGTTCGATTTTGTGGTAACAAAAGAAACAGAGTATGCGTATCTCTGTAACCATTTGATTGATCTTGATCCTGTTTGATTTCAAATGGTGTAACAATTTCAAATTGATTGATTCGTTTTCAAATAGATATTGGATGTTAAGTGAATTTAATTCTTTAAAATATTTTCAATCAATTTTAATGTTGATTCTGTGTCTTATTTAGACCAGCTACAGAATCGCAAGATTTTGTAGCTAGTCTATAGAATTAGATCTTTATCATTTTATTAATAAAGGACCCTTCTAACTTGTCCATTTTTTACCCTTTTCAAGTAAATTCGAATTGCATGGGATGTACTGGACAGTCTAGGGGATATTTGTGTGTTTAGTTTTATTGTAGGTTCCTAGTTTAGTTAAACTTGGGATATCTTCCTAGATTTTATGTAAACAGTTTTGATAACTTCCACAGGGAGGTTTTACCCTGTGGAAAACCTTTAAATACTTATTATTTTTTGTAATAAGGATCATCCTCACTTGTGGGAGAACCAGGCTATGGATTCCTAATACAAACTGAGACAGAAGTTGATGTTCTGCTACAGCTTTCGCTTTCATAATATCAATCTTATGTTTCAAGTTTATGCATGTCATTAGCAATTGATTATAGACTACTTTAGCTATCATAGTCTTTTGCAGAATGATGTGATTTAATTAATATGATCCATGTCTGATTTCTTTCAATACTTAAAAATACAACAATTACTCTATTCTTTTAATGAATGACAGATTTCTCTTCTTCATCAATTGAATTATTTTGTATAAGTCTTTGCATACGGGTTTATCTAACTGTGGAGATTTATAAATCATATGATTGTTGTGATTTTTATGTCTTGTTTGTGCTGTAATCATACTTGAAGAGCACTGCAGCTATCGTTTACGAGCAGCTCCTTGATAATTCGGTGTGGGTTTCCTCCCTCCGATCAGCTAGCACAATCATCATACACAGGGCAAATCTGGAGCATTTCTCCAGGTCAGTTTGTGATTTATTTTCATTAATTTCTTTAGTATACTATTAGTATTTTAGTTAGATATATTTGTAGTTTAGATTAGTGATTTAGTTTAGTTAGTTTTCGTTTTATTTCTATTCATAAAATTATAAAATCAACAAAAACATCTTTCTCTGTCTTAGGGAAAAATATAAGTGAGTTTTCCAGGTTTTATTTAAATCTGTAAATTGTAGATATTGTAGATTTTGTGAATAAGGTTTATTTATGTTAGTAGTTAGATAGTTAATTAGTTAGAATTAGTATAGTAGTAGTTAGTAGTTTGTGTATATAGAATAGTTAGATTAGTTTAGTTTGTTTTAATATTTAGTTTTAGTTTAGTTTGTTTTATTTATTTTTAGTTAGATTAGTTATTGTAGATTAGTTTTCTTTTTTTTTGTTTTCTTAGGACCTTAGATCGTCTAACGGAGACGCTAAACCCGTCAGGGTGGTTCATCCCAAATGACTTGGGTTATTAGACAACCCCGGACCGGTTCCACTCTTCCAGTTGACGGACGGTCAATTTCGCCCGTCAACAAGTGTTTAATTTTCCGCAAAGTGTGATTTACGTTTTCTACAAGAGTGTTTTATTTCTGCAATTGTGAAGAGTGATTGTCATTTGTTTCAACGAGAGTGATTTTATTTACCCAACTAGTTTATTTTTATTTAAGTTTTACATTCAGATTTCAGTTTTGGGTGTTGTAAGAACCTCCTTTCCTACTAATCCATATGCGAAGACATGAGTATCAACAAGATGTTTTAACGATGAGTATAAGTTTGTAACAACTCACTTAGATCCTATAAAAAGTCAGGGTCTCCTCTTCTTTGGAATATGAGATCTTGAAAACATCCAAAATATTAACTACTCCTCCAGAAAAAAACGAAGAATCGACATTTGAAGAATCATGTACATCTGATGGGGAACAATTATTTGAACAGGATATCGAGGACGAAAAAAAGGATTTGCAACATTATTTGAATCAGAGTGAAAATAAATACTATGAAATCCCCATTGAACGATGGTTCCAAATGAGTACTAGGTTAGATCAATGCTTTTGTGTTTATTTCATTAAATATCAATTTCAACATTTAATTTCGCACATTTTGGTATATTTCCATTTTTCATTTACAAAATTGAAAGTGAATATATTTTTACTATTGTTGTGTGTATGGTTACATTGGAAATTTGATTACCCATAAATGGTTTCTAATTTCCAATTAAAGTAGAGTAAGTAGGTCCAAAGGAATACAAAATGTTAGTTTTGGTTTTGAATAAGTATGTTCTCCTCCATCCCTTCGTGTGATCTCGAGAATTAGAAAGTAGGATTTATATAAACATTTTCAGGATGAATTACAATGTAAAATTGCTTGAATTTTTTACTTTGGACCTCCATTTGCTAATTATTTCAATTTGTCTTAAATTTTTACACTTTTTTTTATTAGGAATAATAAAAAATAAAATTAAAATTAAAACGACAAATTTCCCATCCTCCCAAATTATAACTACATCTGCCTATGCCAAACCTGCATACTTAATCATTTTTCCCATATCGCCCTACCATCACTAGTCTTCATCCTTCAACCCAGAGTCAATTTGCAAACATAAACAATCAATATTACTTATGGTATGCAAATCCAAAGGGAGTGAGATTAATTTCTTCAAGCAGTAGGTCTTCAACTGTACCACCTTTCTATTTGATCACAAAACTCTTGATTTCATCATTCCTTCATCCTAATTTGGCGACCACTTTATAGGGGTCTTGACGAAACTACTAGCCGACTGAACATTACCATTATTGTGCGAATAATCATTGCTAGTTATTACTATCAATGCCCCATCATTTCCAACTGATTAGTGTCAGTTAGCTAAGAAGTCATTTCTAGAAGGTCATTATTGCTGCATAACCAATATTCGGGAGCCATTAGAAGTTTGGGGGACATTCCAATATAAACCGCTTTGAATGGCCATTTTAGGCCTAAGCATAAATTCAATTATTGACTCATCTTACATATTAGATTCACATGTAGACGTAATTTATCATTAGAAAAAATGAATGCAAAATTGAAACAAACAACCGATTGAGTGAGCTATTTTGGTTGGCTATGAATGGTTCTTTCGAAATGGCTGGAAGTAAAATTTTTTCACCTCACCATGATATCGGAGTTGTGATTATAGAAGATTCCAATTGGATAGGAGATGTCTCAGGTTGTTGGCCGAAGGTAACCGAATCAAATTTCCATGCACCATCATCCAAATGCAATCTTTGTGATTAATTGAAATATAGATTATGGTGATTTATCGTCATGATCTGTTCCGTAAATATTTGTGTTCCATTTGAAGGAACTTAGAATTTTTTTTTTAATTTGTGAAAATAAGTGATGGGATATGATAACATACTGATGGGCGTTGTGGGACCATATCCCAACCATTTCCTTTTTCATGAACCTGTAGAGTCTATTCAATGCTAGATATTATTTGCGTTCATGTTGAATAACCATTCCAAGTTGAAAAATCGACATCTCTAGTGGTCTATGCTAAGTGGAATTGGTTCTACCATAGCTCAAGGTCTGGCATTTCGAACTGGAAGTGATTTAGTACATAGCATTGTTTATGCAGTTTTTAGTCGATGTTTACATTTTAAGATGTTGTGCACATGTTTCTTGACAGATGCGTCTGCAACATCTAATTGTTGATCATACCTTGATTGATCTGGTTGTAGGAAGTATGTTTCTATGCCACATATGGCCATGACCTACTAATTGGTTTGAACTTTGGAGATGTGTACTCAGTCTCATTATGACAATAGTTACAAGATCCGTCAATAGTATTTCATTCTCCATTGATGGAGGCTCTTTAGCCGCAGTTGGGAGGGGCTCTCTCAGAATGAGTATCACTGCACGACTTCCCTACCTAGAACATGAAATAGTTGGACCCTACATTCACTCAATCACACCTTTTCACCCACCCGACAAAGTAGCTACGTTGCATAGGACGTTATTGTATTGAAACACGCTCCCTCATCTCTATCCCAAACATGAACGAGGACAATATTTTGTTTCCTGGTTTAAACTCTTATGAATTTATGGTAAAATTAAATAGATAATGAATGAAAGACATAATCATTGATAAAATCTTGTCTTTGCGAGAATAATGATGTTATTGTGAAAAAGATGAAGTGTTGGTGAAAATTCAACTTGAAGGATAGATTTAAGAAGATTTATGCGCAATCAAGAATGTTTAGTCGATGGAATTTCTATAGATGAATGTATTCATGATGGATTGTTTGATATAATTTCCCTTCATTCTTGTTGGATAGATTTATTCTAATTTGTCCATGGTTTCCTTTGTTTTAATATTCCACAAAAACAAACAACAGCAAAATAACTAAAATTTTGGCAAATGGACATTTCACTTCTTGAAACATTACAATCATGTTTTTATGTTTTCTTGCTAAAATGGTTTTGAAGTCACAGATCTTAAATGAAAAAAATTGTCTAGAGAGGCGCGACGACCAACAGGTAAAAATGTATTTCATTTTGAATTTGAGTTGTGAAGCATTCATACTAATTCCTCCATTTTATGTCTTTCGAAGCTCTCACAATTTTCATACAAGATTAGTGCTAAGATTTTATAGGTTCAAAGACAGTTTGATTTCATGTAGAAGTGATTTTAGGAAATCACAATAAAAATCCTGGAGGAGCTAAATTTTTCATTGCACATGTCATGACACTTTCCACTACATAGAAACTTTTCTGGAAACCTATTGAGTCATGAAATGTTCATTTACCTTTATCCTTCTATGTTTATTATAAATTCATATTGAATTCCGTTTTTTTATTGCCTTACACGTCATGAATTCACACATGCCTACCTCTTTGAGTCGCATACATTATTTCCCCATTTTCATTTCATCTTTTTTCCTTTTGAATAAAACCATCCATCTCAATTTCCATGATTGAATTGCCTTGTTTTAGTCGTCATAAAAACTTCTTGACCATGAGATATTTTATCTATAGTCATACCAATCATTTTGTACATCTCACATTGACTGATGTGGGATTCCTTAAGGCCCATATTTCAGCAAGTCTTGCCACATCGACCTCAACACCTTATCTGGGATAGAGACTAGAGTCCTTATGAGTACCTTGAAGCTTGCATGCCTTAATGGCAAGTTCTCTCACTAAAAATCATGGTAATACATCAATGTTCCTTGATCGTTATATCTTTCAGGTGGCTCGACATCATATCATTTATTCACACTCTGTAATATGTATTTAGGTACCTTGGCACTCATTGACATCAATTGTGATATTTCCTCGCATTGGTTAACAACATCCATCAATGACCGATAATCCAATGACTTATTTTCATGCTCGATATCGACACATTTATTTGCATGAGTAGAATTGTACCATCGGGTTTTTTAGCAGGTGAAGACTATATTATTTTCATGACTCCATCACCAGTTGCAGCAACATTCCTTCAGCCATAAGAGAGTATCGAAGTTCCACTTTCAAGAAGTAGTTCACATTCCTTTGCCTCATAGTCCATGATCCAATAACAAAAGTCACATTCTTCATGATTCAACATCATCTACATTTTTATTGCATAGCTCATCGATTGTTCAGGTAGGTGAAGGTATGTTGTTTTCTAATCTTTAATCATGTAATTCCTTGAATGCTAGAAATGAATGAATTTGGAAAATTCCCTCACCATTTTACCATTGCCTCTCTCATTTTCGCAAACATAAAACATCTTTAGTTGGGGGGGGGCGAAGTATATTCATTCCCACTTGATTCCATTCTTACAAATTCCATCATCTTATTTGACCAATATGTTTCTCCCAAACTACACTTGGTTGTACTTTGATTCCAGATATTGATCTCTTTTGGAGTGATTCATAACATGAAGAAAAGGATTTCTAATGTATATTGATGGCTCATTATTTCCAGTGCATGTATGCTTAAAATATTATTGCAACCAGAAAATAAGTAAACAAAATCAATATTGTTATCACAAGAACCAACATTTTTCATAATCATGGTTGTCACACAAGAACCAACCATAAGAAAAATCCATTGCTACTCATGTATTGCATATCATGGAATTATTTATTAAAAAAATCATAATGTAAATCCAAAGTTAAGAAGCCCAAATTCTACAAGAAAATCAATGCACAGTTGCATGAGGACATGCAACAAGTTCAGTTGGGGGGAGATGTTGGGTCTCAGAAATGTCGCACTTTCATTCTATTTTCCTTTCACTATTACTCTCATTCATACACATTCCATTATTCCATTTACCATTCTTGATACCATTTTCATAAATTAATTATGGCTTTACCTTATTATTTTCCAATTCATTTCTTTTAAGTATTTTTGAGAATTTATGATTAAATATTAGAAAATCTACATGTTTTCATTAATATCTCAAGTTTTGGATGAGCTTTGTAATGTGTAGGATTATTTGAAAGAAATATTCAAAAACCTTCTTCAATATTTCCTCCACCATTTCAAGTATGTGAAGACAATTATTCAAGCTAATTCCAATGGGGAATATCATGAGACGATTTGTGAGGATTTGAAAGGATAAGTATTTTGCAAGAATGGGAAGTTGGTTGAGAGAAAAGTGGATCTACAATTATGAGTTGCTTATCCTCTTTTCAAAGAAACTCATGTATAAATAGGAGTTCTCTCTCTTCATTTGAGGAGGAGAAATTAGGATTAGAAAAGTATTGAATGGAGTCCTTGGATGTTAGGAAAGGGTCTTGGTTTTATGATTCTTTTATTAGTCGTTGATTAGTAAGATTTTCATGATTTCCGTTATTGTGTCATGGAGAGGATTTGTTCATTGTGATGTAATAGATTGAGATTGATTTATTGTTAATTTGAGATCACATATGTTTTCACATGTGTCTATTACTTGTCATTTGTTTCTCTTCACATGTTGCTTTTATTTTATGCAATTTCACATTTCCAAGTTGATTTAATTTATGCAATATAATTCTAGTTCTGTGTTCCGACTTCAACATTAGATTAGGTTAATTTATATTCAATCATACATATACTATCCACGTGCTTCTTAATTCTACGAACTTCTCTAGTTGACAATTAAATGATTAGGGGAATTATTAAACAACAATATTTTAACCCAAAACCACCTGAATGCTATAGTGTCACTAAGAACACCACTTAGGAAGATACTCTCTAGTACCTGGGTAGTCGGGTAGTATGACTAAGGGCACGTTCTAGTATCCTTAGTCGATGCTCTAAGATATTGGGACAAGTACTATTGTTGGACCTTGCACGTATATCAGAAACATATAGCAAATGGAAAACCATTGTCTATAGAAACTCTAAATACCCTAACCTTTGGGATGGAAACCAAAACAAACCAAACAAGATCTATTTCCGTGCAACTTTGCCTCCTACATTCTGGTTGTGAAATTCATACACATGTTTTTCTTGTTAAACATTTGGCTATATCGTCACTACAGTATTATTCAAATCAGAGTATAACTCCAGAGGATCGAAAGAAAGAAAACAAAGAAGTCTTTATTTTTCCAGCACCATTCTTTTAGACTTATTCCATTGGATTCCTTTCTATGTCCTGATTACAGTCATACCTATCATTTTTCAACAATTTTTATTTTTTTTTTCCGTGGACCCAAATCCTTCTTGACACCCCTATTTGAAATCTATCCCATAATTTGACTTCCTCTCTATGCACTACATGTAGTGGTACCAGTCACTAGTAACCCCTTTTTATGCGATCTCACTTTTTCCCCTCTACCATCCCCATGGCCCACAGTCATAGCGAAGATTGGGAACATCGTCTTGGCGCCTTTGAAAAATATCATGACCAAACTGGTATTGATATTTCTTCCATTAATTCTAGTATTGGTAACCTCAACTCCCAGATTAATCCACTCGAATCACTTCCCACAACCATCACTCAATTGACTTCCACCTGTCAGCAATTCCAGGACACAGTGAACACTTTTACCACCTTGTTTAAGCCCACCCCATATTATTTATCTTCCAGGACTTATAACCTTGAAGGTATTGAATCCTCCTAGTCCACCTATTTTCCTCCCCCCACCACTTTCAGTAGGACCTATGCCCCCCTCACGTGGAGGTGAACAAATTTGATGGCTCTGATCCCACAGGCTCGACCACTCAAATGTAACACTATTTCTCTGTCTACAACATTATTGATGAGCTATCCAAAGTAGGGTATGGTGTTTTTGTAACATCATGCTCTTGTGCACACTGAGCAAACTTATTATTTGAGGACACTTTCTTGCAAGTGATCCAGATTATTATACTATTGGTCGTTTGATTATGATTATGAGGCATTATGGATATGATGGTATGTTATTTTGTTGTATTGACATAGATAGGTGTTGTTGACTAAGTTCTTATGAGTGTGAAATAATTTCAACCTCGAGGATGCAGAGGAATCAATGAAACCCCTTGGACTCTGGATCGAGTCAGGGAGTGGACTGTTGGGTTGAATATTGTTGATGTGGCATATGTACATATAATTTGGTGTTATGGTGATTGATTATTATTTATGACATGATTCCTTGATGGATTTAGGCTGACGATAGCTTGGCGACCAGACTCACATGTGGAGTAGAGGGGTCACCCACGAAAACCAAAGACTTTGAGGGAGAGGTGTGGGAGGAACCCTGCCACAACTTACTAGCACTCTCGTCATGGCTCAAACTATAGGTTAACGATTACCTACTTAGAGAAGACCCATGATGCCATGATGGAAGACTGCGATAGTTGCTCATGATGATTCTAAGGGGTGAGCAATAAGTCAGGGGCCTTATTCCTTAGAGGTCCTAAGTCTCCCACAAGATCATGTGGAGGAGTATTGACTCCAGGGGTTGTTTACGTCTACCAAAGTCAGTCAAGAGGTGAGTGGCACCCTTGGAGCACATAGTGTGTCTTCAAGGGCACGTCGTCCAACGAAAACATAAAGAGGCGAGTGGCACCCTTGGAGCACATAGTGCATCCTGAAGGGAATGTCGCATGAGGAAAACAAAAAGAGGAGAGTGGCACCCTTGGAGCATGTAGTGCATCCTGAAGGGCATGTCACGATTTTAAACTTGTAATGTGAATAAACCTAGTCGGCCTTAAAATGAATGAGGTGATTAGTAAGAATTAAAAACATTTTTCCCTAATAAAAATGTTTCCCAGCCTAGAGAAATTAAAACCTAGGTCTAAGTAGAACATGTGGTAAAATAATAATAATAATAATAAATAAACATGTAACGAGAAGGGGGGGGGGTAAGAAATTTAAATTAAATTTTTAAAATCAAATTATAATGGAGGATTAAAATTTAAAAAGGGAAATGGTTTTTTTATATACACTTTCTAAATTAATTTTAATTAAAGAGGAAAAAGGGTAAATGGTTGTTTTATCTACACTTGCTAAATTGATTTTTAGTTAAAAAGGAAAAAGAGGGAAACTTAAAAGAAATAGGAAAATTAAAGAAAAAGGGGAAACCTAAAGAAAAGGGGAAATGTAAGGAAAAAGATGAATGTCTAACTTAGTATGGAATCTTGCCTCTAGAACTTTCTAATTGTGAAATCAACTAGGAAATAAGTAAAGGTGTAAGTCATTTAAGAAGTGTAAGGGAATTTTGGGACACCAAGGAGCGTTTTTAGGAATAATTTTAGGTGGGTGAGGAAAATAGGAATAATTAATCATTTAATAAAATTAATTTTCTGGTGCAACTAGGGGATGGGTGACATGTGTACGGGGGAGGTTTTTCGAATTTAATTAACTGAAAAATGAATTTAATGAGAAATTGTGAAAATAATTACTTAAAAACTCTATAAAAAGGATGGAGGAGTAGGAGTATGGATCTGATCTTCTTTCATCATGTTAAGATGTTGAATTTTTTTCTTGACTAAACTTTCTGTTATGGGAATTGGAATACCCAGCTCGGGTAATGAGTGGTAGCTCAACCTTTCGAGGCGAGCTGGGTGCTAGATGTTCTTTGGTATTGTGTGCATGTCCCCTTTGCGGCTCGTGAGGCTCAAGGGGAAGAAGAGTACCCCTAGCATTGGCTAGAAGGTACCAGTGAGGTCACATCTGTCAACAAGCAGGAGATGGATGGAGTGCTTGTAGGACAAAAACTATGGAGCATTCACATTTGGATAAGGTACTCCTGTTTAATTTTTTCTTGCAATGAAATTTAATTTACATATGTTATTTATCTATGCTTGGTTGAATATTTCATTGCCATGAGATGACTTGCACCTACTTTCCTATGGTATTTGTAATCCCCTTGCTTGTTGTATTCTGAATTGATTTCCCTTGGTGAACCCAAATTCTGATTGCAATGACTTCTTTGTGTGGGTTTTATTGATTATTATGAAGAGATTGTGTTTTTATCTTCCGTCCCTTATCTATTTAGTCATTATTTTGTGCCTAAGCAGTCGTTCAAGAGCCAAATCGACGGTCGTCACTTCGGTGTTTAAAGACCTATAGATTCAAATGCCCTTTTTTTTTGTGCATGGATTATGAGTGAAGGAATTTTTTTTACCCAGCTATCTATCCCTTTACTTATCTCTGTGTTCTCCTTTTTGATTGATCTCTAATCCTTGCGCCCTCCTTGTGAATGAGTATCCTTGTGTTTGATTGATTCATTTCTGAATGATTGACCTTGCACCTTCTTGTGTTGAGTATCTCTGTGTTTTTGTGTGATTACCTCTGCGCTTTATCTCTAGGATTCTTGGTATATACCCCAGTGCCTAGATTGGTATTTGACTTCAATTTACAGGTGTTGACTGTGATGTAATATTTGACTACGATTTTAATTTATATTGACAATGAATTTACCTATGCTCTAGTGCAACGATCTTATTCTTCTCATGCGATTGAATTTCATTTGATTAGTGACTTTTTTTACTCTGGTATTTTCCTTTTATAGACAACGTACTACCCAACCTTCACACAACATTAAACTGTGTTTTTCATGGTGTTTTTACACAGTATGAAACCACATTTTTTTTGGGTCATATCACACAACCTTTCCTCCACGATTTTATGGGCCTCATGCACAGTTTTTCTCCATGGTTTTTACTTGCATAACACACAGCTTTACCCCATGATTTTACTGGCATAAATCACAATCCTTACTACACGAATTACACAACGTTTGATTAGAATGACTATAATTTCATTATGACGATGTTTGATTGGAATGACTGTGTTTTTATGTGACAACGTTGAATATATATCCTATATTAAATATGCGACATTATATATTTATGATAATAATATCATTTAATTGGATCTGTGTTTCCATGAAATAAATGACTGTAACATCAGTTGTTTATCTCTGCGATTCACCTATATATTACATGCCAGAATCATCATTTAATTTACTCTGCATTTTACATGTAAATTGGTTGTGTTTTAATGCACTGACAACATTTTTAATATGTGGGTCATCTATTTTATATATCTCGTGGTAGAGAATTCCCTTGATGTAGAAAACTATATTTGTGACAACGATTTAATACCTGCATTATCATTTAAATGGATGATTTATCTGTGTTTTGTCATGACAACATTATTGAACATCATAATTAAACTACACGATTTTTCCTTAAATTATGGACAATGATTTCATTCATTTTTATACAGTGCTATCATGTTTTAATAGTCACTGATATCATATTAACTCAACATTCATGTATTTATTAGATTGCTATTAAACACCACGGGTAGTTGTAGACAACAATTTTTGGTAATGTTAGACAATGATTTTGTATTATTTAGACAATGATGTTTGTATTATATCACAACAATATGGTTGATTGACAATCACAACATTCCCAAATTATTCACAATAGTTACACCAAACACATCGATATATTGGATTGATAAGTCACACCAATTTCAAATGTATTTGATATATTGTTATGTGAATAATCTATTATTTCAGTTGCACTAAAACAATTATATTCTATGTATAGTTTCAGTTTTAAAAGATAGCGAAATTCTTATAAGGTAGCGATATAGTTTTAGTTTCACTCAGTGAATTCATAAGATAGCGATCACGTTTTAGTTTTAAATAATGATATAAGACAACAAATTCATCTAGTTTTAGTTTTAGAAGGTAGTGAATTCAGTTTTAAAGGAAGGCGATATATACTTATCTCATATTGGAATTGGAAAATATTTACAATGAGCTACTTTTATTGATTATAATTATTTTAATGTGCATAGAGTGATGTATATTGCAATAGAATTTGTTACGCAAAGAATTTAATATGTTGTATGGATGTCATATTCGTCTAGATTCCTCTATTGGGTACTTGGGTTAGTCATCTTCTGTTTTGACAGTTAATTCGATCTCCTAGTGCATTGAATCTTCTTGGGTTTTGGTCTAGATGTGTTATGTTGCGTCAGGGTTACCATCACGCCTATCTCCTTATGACGACATGATTCCTAATGAGGGGATCATTGCATGCCCCGATGGATAGAGGTGAATGATAACCTGGTCGGAGTCTGTGCTACCTAATGTGGGCATTGTTCATTGTAATTGATGTTGGCACCTGGTCTGTAACGCCTTAACGCATTTGGTTTTGCACACTGTAGAGGTTTCCAATTACTGGTTGTCAAGCCATTATGTTGGGTTGATTAATGTTTCCCTTTATCTTGTAGGCATTGTCTTGCTTGTGCTAGGCGGGTAGTCATTTATATCTATCTTGGATTATTGCATGTCTCATCCAATTGCTTGATGTGCTAGTATGTTGAGTCATTGTTGTCTATTTCCTGATCTGTTGCATTATGTTTGTCATCAAGTAGTCACAATGATGGGGCCTTTACATATGGTATCAAAGTTATTCCGACCTGTGACTCGGGATCACTATGGCTTTGGTTGATTTAATTTTTGAGTATAAGGTTGCTAATTAATTTTATTGGTATTCATGAAGGTAATAATGGTTAGAAGACATCGTGGAGGCATATGAATAGGTGTTAGGGGAAGAGGCACGATTCCTCTAGTAGCATCCATGCCTCAGGGTTCTAACCCCCAGGGAGACGAACAGGTTTTCAAGAAGGAATAGGTAGCGGTGGGTGATGTGGTTAGGCTGATGAGATATTTTCAGTGGAATTTTGAGGCACTGATAAACCATTTGGATAGAGATGAGGCTAGGGTGCCAACACCCCCTGAGGGTCCACCATACCCTCTGGTCGGTACTGGTAGCATTCACCACGAACTCGAGAAGGTTAAATTTCTCGAGTTATTTGGTGCCTCGGACGGCGTAGCCATCGAGGCATTATTGGAGAATATGGCGATGTGCTTTGTACTTCTCGACTATACCTCCAATATGAAGGTCCACATGGAGTTATTTAAACTAAATGGGAACACTCTTCTATGGTGGAAGACACTCCTACCACAATTGAACATGGTCGTCAAACACGTGTCATGGGAACTATTGAAGGAACAGTTTTGAGAGAGGTATTTATCAGAGGAATTCATTGAGTGTCAGCTCAATACATTCAACACCTTGTGATAGGGTGACCATACGGTGCCCGAGTACAAGGCCCATTTTATGGAGTTGCTTCGGTATTCTCTACACCTTAATACCGAGAAACCTAAGGTCAACAGGTTCTTGTTTACCCCTAATGTCAACATTCATGCAAAGGTTAGGATTTTGATGCCTCGAACCTTGCATGATACCGTATAGAAGGCCCTCGTAGTTGAGGAGGCACTTATTAGTGGGGTTTAGAGCTAGACTTCAGTGAGACCAGCAGGGCATCAACATCAGACACCAACTAGGCATTCACCAAAATATCGTGGCTTCTAGAGAGAATCCATATTCACTACACCTCAGCGACCAATGCCTCAATGATGAACTCCTTACCGAGGACCACAAAACCAGTAGCGTCTTCGAATGCAACAACAATAGTTTAGGCCTATTCAGCAGAAAAGACCAGGATTCTATGTTGGTGGGCCATCAACTTCTACTTCGAGTACCAGGAGTATTGGACCGAAGAAAGGGTGTTGGACATTTGGGGAGCCACATTACCAATGTGACTTCCCAGTGGAGAGGAATAGAGCATCTCGATCAGTTGGATGCACTACTATGGGAGATTTGGGAAAATCCCATCAGATTCATGCAGCGGTCAACAACCACCAGGCAGAGCACCAGTCGACTATGATCGAGATGTTAGGTACCATCATTGACTAGACCCTTAGTATTTTGATTGATCCAAGTGCTATAGAGAGTTTCATTTATGGTGCAGTGATAAAAATAATTAAGGTAAAGGAAGTCAAAAATGATGAGTTTAGCTTTGTAGAAATGGCTTCGAGAGCCAAACAGAAGGTTGGAGGGAAGGTTACGAGTTGTAGCCTTAACCTGGGAGAGTTTGTCACTAAGGCGAACATGTACATCACGATCTTAGGATCTTATGACGTCATGATTGATATGGACTGGTTGGAATTGCATGAGGTGATACTCAAATGTAAGAAGAAACGATTGATTTTGGTCAATGATGAGGAGCATAGACACGTGATTGTAGGTTGAAACTAGGGAGTTTCCCTGAGGTTCATCTCTTTCTTGTAGCTACAGAAGATCATGTGCAAGGAATGTAAGCTTTATGAGATTTTTGCGTTAAATGAGAAAGGAGTTGTGGAAGGTCTAGAACACCTTCCGGTGGTGAGAGAATTTTCGAACGTCTTCCCTGAGGAGTTACTTGGGATGTCGTTGGAGAGGGACTTCGAAATTACCATAGACCTAAAAATGGGGAATGAATCGATAGCAAGAACGACTTATCGGATGTTGACCATGGAGTTATAGGAGTTGAGAATGCAATTTAAGGAGTTTTGGGACCTGGGACTTATACGTCCAAGTGTGTCATCATGGGGTGTGTCGGTTATCTTCATATGGAAGAAGGATGGGTCGTGGAGACTTTGCATTGACTACCGTCAATTAAATAAGGAAACAATCAAGAATCGGTACCTATTGCCAAAGATTGATGATATGTTTGATCATATGAAAGTCACATCAGTGTTTTCAAAGATCAAATTGTGATTAGGGTATCACTAGTTACAGATCAAGGAGGATGAAATCCCTAAGACTTCCTTTAAGACAAGGTTTGGAAATTAGGAGTTTATTGTTTTACATTTTGGACTAACAAACGCCTCTGGCCTATTTATGAGTTTGATGAACGGGGTGTTCCATGACTACTTCAATAAGTTTGTCCAAGTATTCATTGAAAACATTTTGATTTACTCTCGGATGATGGAGGAGCATGAAGAATACTTGCGCTTGGTACTACATTGTTTGTGAGAGAACAAATTGTATGGGAAATTGTCTAAATGCTTTTTTTTATCAATTGAAGATTCACTACTTAGAGCATGTCATCTCTGGTGAAGGTATCATCATGGATCCAGCAAGGGTCAATGATATTATGTAATGGCCTGCGCTGATGAATGTCCCGAAAGTACGTAGCTTCATGGGTTTAGCGGGATACTATCGACGATTCGTTGAGGAATTCTCAAAGATAGAAAATCCAATTACGAAATTGCAGAAGAAGAAAAAGAAGTTTGTTTGGACCGAGAAATGAGTGGAGGCATTTTGGAGGCTCAAGGAGCTATTGAAAACAACACCGATACTGAAGGTCCCTGACATGGACACAGACTTCTTGGTATGAACTGACGCATCCAAGGAAGGCTTAGGCAGATTATTGATGCAAGATGGTCGAGTGATCACTTACATCTCGAGGAAGTTTAGAAGACATGAGGAGAACTATGTGACACATGATTTGGAGTTGTTATCCATTGTTTATGCCTTTATATTTTGGAGACACTACCTTATTGCACTAAAATTTGAACTAAAAATGGAACACTGTGGACTACAACACATCTTTACGCAAAGTGACTTGAATGCGCGAGAACGACATTGGTCAGAATTGCTTAGCGAGTATGATTTCAAGATTACTTACATAAAGAGAACAGTGACTAGAGTGGTCGATGCGTTGAGTCAGACACCACACATATTTTTGGTGATACCTCTTTAGATGAATCTACATGAAAATATTCTAACTTTACAGTGTGATAATGACTGGTACAAAGAGGTCAAGGATTTTATCAGAAAAAACACAATGATGGTACGGAGATTTGAAGGATTTACATTGGATGATGATGGATTATTGAGATTTAAAAGTCGAATTTAGGTAGCGCCCAACAACGAGTTGAGGAGATTGATCCTAAATGAGGCTCACAGAGCAATATACATGGCTCATCTTGGAGTCACGAAGATGAGGGTAGACCTTAAACCCTTATTCTTCTAGAAAGGAATGAAGACATACATAGTCAACTGCATGGCATGATGTCTAGAATGTCAACAGGTGAATGTTGAACATAGACATCCAACAAAATTACTACATCCACACGCTATTCAGGAATCGAAATTGGAGGTCATTTCGATGGATTTCATTGTTGGATTTCCACTGATGGCAAGGAGACACGACTCAATTTTTTTGATTGTTGACACTCTGACGAAGAGTTCTCATTTTATTCCTGTGCGTACGATGTATCAAGCACTTGACATAACTAGATTTTTTATCAATGAGATTGTGAGGCTTCTTGGCATGCCTTAGCAGATTATATCCGATCTAGGATCGATGTTTACTGGATGATTTTGGACTAGTTTCCAAGAGGCTTTGGGAACCCAACTTAAATTTAGTACTACATATCATCTGGAGACAAACGGGCAAACCAAACGAAAAAAAAAAAATATTGGAGGACATGTTGCATATGTACGTGATGGACCAACAGAAGCGTTGGGAAGAATTCTTGCCACTGGTAGAATTCTCTTATAACAATAGTTATCAAAGAACCTTTAAGATGGCGCCTTTTGAGTTTCTTTACGGGTGACTGTGTTGGATGGCTTTGAGTTGGGATTGACTTGAGGATAGGGTCTTGGTGGGGTTAGAAGTGATACAAGAAATAAAATATCAAATGAAAACAGTAAGACAAAGGATCAAGGAAGCACAATATTGGCAAAAGAGTTATGTTGATGCGCATTGTGTCAACCGTAGTTACGAAGTTGGTGATTGAGTATTCTTGAGGGTGAAATCGCATAAGAGTTCGATCAAGTTTGGAAAGGGGGATAAAATATCTCATAGGTTCGTGGGACCTTTCGAGATTGTGGAAAAGAAGGGGCCCATGGATTATCGACTAGCCTTTCCTGATTTCTTCAGGCATATGCACAATGTTTTTCACGTACCTGTTTTGAGACATTATATTAGTGATCCTACACATGTTATTAAAATGAGTTCCTTATAGCTATCTAATGAGGGTGCGCTCATGGAGGATCCAATATTCATCCTGGACCATCTCATTCGAAAACTACAACGTTAAACAGTAGATCAGGTCAAGGTCCAGTGGACAACTATAGTCCGTACTCGGCGACCTGGGAGGATGCCTATGATATGTGCCAATAGTTTCCATTTTTGTTGGATAAATAGACTTATGATACTGTGACACACTTTATTTTGGCACTTATATACTGTGAAACTTAGGGATGAATTTTAGACCAAGAGGGGGTGTATGTAACATCCTGTTGTTGCGTGAGCTGAGCAAACTTATTCTTTGAGGACACTTGCTTGCAAGTGATCCGGTTTATTATACTATTGGTCGTTTGATTATGATTATGAGGAATTATGGATATGATGATATGTTATTTTTTTGTATTGAGATAGACAAGTGTTATTGACTACATTCTCCTGAGTGTGTAGGAATTTGGACCTCGAGGATGCAAAGGCATCGATTAAACCCCTTGGACTCTGGATCAAGTCAGGGAGTGGATTGTTGGGTTGAATATTGTTGATGTGACATATGTACATATGATTTGATGCTATGATGATTGATTATTATTGCTAACATGATTTGTTGATGGATGCAGCCTGATGATATATTGCCGACTAGACTCACATGTGGAGTAGAGGGGTCACACACGACAACTAGAGACTTTGAGGGAGAGGTGTGGGAGAATCCCTACCACAACCTACTAGCACTCTCATCGTGGCTCGAACTATAGGTTAACGATTACCTAGTTTGAGAAGACCCACAATATTTTGAGGGAAGACTGCGACAATCTCTCACATTGATTCTAAGGGGTGTGCAATAAGTGAGGAGATGTATTCCTTAGAGGCCCTTGGTCTCCCACAAGATCACGAGGCAAAGTATTGACTTCAGAAGTTTTTGACGTCTACCAAAGTCAGACAATAGGAGAGTGTCACCCTTGGAGCACGTAGTGCATCCTGAAGGGCACGTCGTGCAAGGAAAACAAAAAGAGGTGAGTGGCACCCTTGGAGCACCTAGTGCGTCCTGAAGGGCACATCGCATGAGGAAAATAGAAAGAGGCGAGTGGAACCCTTGGAGAACCTAGTGCATCTTGAAGAAAACGTCGCGATTTTAAATTAGTAAAGTGAATAAACCTAGTCGACCTTAAAATGAATGAGGTGATAAGTAAGAATTAAAAAAAAAATCCTTTATAAAAATGTCACCCGACCTAGAGAAATTAAAACCTAGGTCTAAGTAGAACATGTCGTCAAAAAAAAATAATAATAAATAAACATGTAATGAAAAGAGGGCTAAGAAATTCAAATTAAATTAAAATCAAATTATAATGGAGGATTAAAGTTTTAAAATGGGAAATGGTTGTTTTATCTACACTTACTAAATTAATTTTAATTTAAAGATGAAAAAGGGTAAATGGTTGTTTTATCTACACTTGATAAATTGATTTTTAGTTAAAAAGGAAAAAGAGGGAAACTTAAAAGAAATAGGAAACTTAAAGAAAAAGGGGAAACCTAAAGAAAAGGGGAAATGTAAGGAAAATATTGAATGTCTAACTTAGTAAGGAATCTTTCCTTTAGATCTTTCTAATTATGAACTCAACTAGGAATTAAGTAAAGACGTAAGTCATTTAAGAAGTGTAATTTTGGGACATCAAGGAGCATTTTTAGGAATGATTTTAGGTGGGTGAGGGAAATAGGAATAATTAATCATTTAATAAAATTAATTTTCTGGTGCAACTAGGGTATGGGTGACATGTGTACGTGGGAGGTTTTTCGAATTTAATTAACTGAAAAATGAATTTAATGAGAAATTGGGAAACTAATTACTTAAAAATATATAAAAAGGATGGAGAAGGAGGAGTATGCATCTCATCTTTTTGTGTAACGTTACGCTGTTGAATTTTTGTCTTGACTGGACTTTCTCTTGTGGGAGTTGGGATACCCAGCTCAGGTGACGAGTGGTAGCTTGACCGTGCGAGGTGAGCTAGGTGCTAGTTGTTCTCTCGTATTATGTGCATGGTGAATTTGTTCCTTGAGGTCTCAGGGGGAAGAAGAGTACCCCTAGAGTTGGTTGGGAGGTACCGGTGAGGTCACATCGGTCTGCAAGAGGGAGCTGGATGGAGCATGCAAGGGATATAAACTACAAAGAATTCATGTTTGGCTAAGGTACTCGTGTTTAATTTTTTCTTGGAATGAATTTTAATTTACACATGTTATTTATCTGGGCTCGATTTAAGATTTCATTGCCATGAGATATCTTTCACCTTTGACACAGACCCCAAGCTCTCAGGCCAGAAAGTCTGCTACAGGATCGTTCTTCCTTCGCTGAGCCTGCAATAGCTCTTTGGGCTCCTACTCCGAAACCCATGAACAAATTCGATCTATGGGTCCTTCTCCTCCAAGCGGCCTCCAAGATATAACCGCAACCCTTTTTCCAAAATGGAGATTTGGACTTTGGGACTCCGCCAATCTTGATGTCAAGTTTCCTTGACTCTTCAATTTCTCGACACCCGAAATGTTGATCTTCCGAAATGGAGAAATTTCACTTTTCCCCGGGACCACACGCCTCTTTCAGAACTTTTGGGTTTCCAATGACGAAATGCCCCGGTTCCTTGTCTTCAGGATTCTCGAAATATCGAACCCCAGTATGCTGAAATCCTGAAATATTGAGACCCGTCACTATTCCTTGTTATGCTTTCAGGAATTCACGTTTCGGAACTTCGTGAATCCTGACACAACAACTCCTTTGTCCTCTCCTACCTCCGATATCCGAAATACTGAAGTATCAAAATTTCGGTCCTCCTTCTCTTGAGCAAGATCAACGGCTCAAAGCCTCCCTTGATCCAACGGCCCAGATCCTTTTAGGATTCTAGGGGTCAAGAGTTATGAACTCTCACCCTTGCATCTTCCGGTAGCTGAAATACCGAAATTCCCTTTCGGGGATTTCCATGAAACATCACCTGTATGAACCATTTTGAGACTTTTGGATTCGTGATTTCACGAATCCTCCATGACCTTATTTTGGTCCTCGATCCCCTAGTATACGAAACCCCGATGTGTTCGGATCTTTGCCACATGTGATCTGAAGTGGACGGTCCCGATGCTTTCGTTGTTTCACGTACTGGGAGTTTGAAACTCTCGGTACCAATATATTTGCCTCCTCTATCTCCTGAACTCTGAATAGCTGAAATCCTGAAGTTCTGCTCCAATGGCAAGTTGCGTTTCATGACTTCGGGGTTTTCACTATGAGGTGCCTCGGTCTCTTCTCATCAGGATTCCCAAAATGTCGAAATGATCTAGTGGCTCCTCTTCCTTGAATGTGAGAGGCTTAAACCTCGTGCATCTTACCCTAGATCCAATGGCTATAGGTCCATGTGCTTAGATCTGACGACAGTTGTAGCTCCTTCCTGAGCTTACACCTTTTTCATTTTCCATGGAAGATTTTCCAAGTTCCAGAGGTCTTGGCCTTTATTTCCTCTGCGAAATCTATATCCTTGGCTCTCGTCTGTGTTCTTAAAGATGGTGTCCCTCCTGGGATTTCTTTCTCTGGAACCTTGAATGGTTTCTTTACTTTTTCACTCCCTACAGAGTCTCTGCACACAAAGGTTCTATTTGTCCTGAGCTCGAGAACTTGAAAATAATTTCTTCCTGCGTGCACTCCTTATGCTGTTGAGCTTTTGCTAAACTCAGGTCTGAAGTATTTTTTGAAAATAAATGATTCTTTCCCTCCTGGCGTTCTTCTGCTCGATGCATGCCTTGCAGAGCCTCTCTTCACAGAGTGTTCAGTAACTTTGCAAGTGTCTTCCTGTGACACTTCTCTTCTCTTCTCAAAACTCTAAGATTTCTTCTTGTGCCAACTACACTTACTCAACGCCCTCTTGGCAGAGCTCCTGAACTCAAGATAGAGCTCTTCTCCTCAATGCAATCCCTGCATCTGCTCAATGCCCTCCTGGTAGATCTCTACAGAACTCCTCAAAGATTTTGTCTTCTTCTGTACTTTCCTCTGCACAATCCTACCTCCAAGGTATTCAGTAACCTTGAGGTTTCTTTCCTGAGCCTAAAACTTTAGCTGGTGCGCCCTTCTGGCATGAACTTGCCCAAATTCCCTAGAATTCAGGAGTGCATCTATGCACTCGCTTTCAGAACCTGCAATGTTCTATCACACCCCCTTGGCATGAAGCCTCAAAAAACCCTAAACCTGAAATCAAAACACCCAACAAATAGTAGATCCTATCTGTCCCTGCAAATGCATACTAACACACATCTACAGCATAGCATAAAAGCATAAAATCATTCAACCATGAATATATATAACATTCAACTGCATAAGCATACAAAGATAATTCATGGGCAGGAAAAACTGCTCTTTGTATTAATTTCTAAATGTCTATCCAAATGTTTACAAAGACTGGACTGTAACCAGTCTCATCTCTCTCTCGAGACCTCTCTCCCTAAGAACTCTCTTCCTAACTCCTTACTCTAATTTCCTAATTACAAAGTGAGGGCTTCTATGAGCTTATCCTCTCCTTCATCGTCTCTAAACTATCGCTATCACAGAGCGGCTCCTATGGCTACATTACATAAATGGATTTCCAGTCCTGACAGATCTGGACTTAGCCACAGGTAACCATTTAAGGAAACCTCAACCACTTCCCGAAAAGTTGCGTGGTCTAGCACTAAAATCCTTACAACATTTATTGAAATTTCAAATTTCAAAATTGAGAGGGTTGTGCCTCTCCCTTTCTCCATTAATGTGTGTTGGATGTGTTGGTTGGATGTCACACTACTAACATGGAGTGATGCTCATGCATCAACCTCCTTTCCTATGGTATTTTTAATCCCCTTTCTTGTTGTATTCTAAATTGATTTCCCTTGGCGAACCCAATGTTGGAAATATGCCTACAGCAAGAATGACGCATACGATCAAGGTTGTCATTGATGGCAATCGATTGTTTATGAAGAACAGATGCTGCAACACAAACACAAATGTGAACACAGATGCTGAAACACGCTGCAACACAAATGCG
>ML777873.1:1398074-1421686 GCA_009831015.1 Picea engelmannii
TATGGTTTTTATTGATTATTATGAAGAGATTTTGTTTCCATATTACGTCCCTTATCCGTTTAGTCAATTGTTCATGCCTAAGAACTCGGCCAGGATTCAAATCGACGATCGTCACTTTGGTGTTTAAAGACCTATAGATTCAAATGCCCTGCTTTTCTGTGCATGGATGATGAGTGAAGGATAATTTTTTGCAAAGCTATCTATCCCTTTACTTATCTCCGTGTTTTCTTTTGTAATTGATCTCTAATCCTTGCGCCCTCCTTGTGAATGAGTATCCTTACGTTTGATTGATTCATTGTGGAATGATTGGCCTTGCGCCTTCTTGTGTTAAGTATCTCTTCGTTTTTGTGTGATTATCTCTGCACTTTATCTCTGCAATTCTTGGTATATACCGCAGTGATTGGATTGGTATTTGACTACAATTTACAGGTGTTGACTACGATGTAATATTTGACTGTGATTTTAATTTATATTGACAATGAATTTACCTATGCTCTAGTGCAATGATCTTATTCTTCTCCTGCGATTGAATTGCATTTGATTAGCAACTTTTTTTACTCTGAGATTTTCCTTTTATAGTCAACGTACTACCCATCCTTCACACAACATTCAACCATGTTTTTCATGGTGTTTTTACACAGTATGAAACAACGTTGTTTTGGGGGCATATGACATAGTCTTTCATCCAAGATTTTATTGACCTCATGCACAATTTTTCTCCACGATTTTTATTGGCATAACGCACAGTTTTACCCCACGATTTCACTGACATAAAGCACAGTCCTTACTCCATGAATTACACAGTGTTTGATTGGAATGACTGTTATTTCATTATGACAACGTTTTATTGGAAAGACTGCAATTTTATGTGACAACATTGAATATATATCCTATATTAAATCTGCTACATTATATATTTATGAAATAAATATAGTTTAATTGGCTCGAATTAAATGACCTCAACATTAGTTTTTTATCTCTACAATTCACCTATATATTACATGCCAACATCATCATTTAATTTACTCTACATTTTACATGTACATTGGTTGTGTTTTAATACACTGACAACATTTTTAATATGTGGGTCAACGGTTTTATATATCCTATGGCAGCAAATCCCCTTGATCTAGACAACTATATTTATGACAGTGATTTAATACCCACGTTATCATTTAACTGGATGATTTATTTGTGTTTTTTCATGACAACATTATTGAACATCATAATTAAACTCCATGATTTTTCCTTAAATTATGGACAACGATTTCATTCATTTTTATACAGTGCTATCATGTTTTAATACTCAGTGATATCATATTAACTCATCATTCATGTATTTATTAGACTGCTATTAAACAACGTGTGTAATTGTAGACAACAATTTTTGGTAATGTTAGACAACGATTTGGTATTACTTAGACAACAATTTTTTCATTATATCACAACGACGTTGGAGAATAACCCTAACTTACATTAGTTTATACCTAGATTAGACTCTTAGATCTTGGTTAATACATTCATTTACACTTTGTTTCACCTAATTTGGCCACATAGAGAAGAAGGGTGCCTCATCCCTAGATTTTAGGGAAACCTGCTATTTTTAGATCAAGACTCAACTCCGGGTTCTTGATTTTCTTGATTTATTCATGATTTATTCCAACTCCCCCATGAAAAAAATCATCTATTATTGGGGAATGCGCACCTCCTCTTTGAGTGAGAGATGTATTCCTTAATTAATGATTTTTTCCGTTACTATTATTAGTAACTACTATTTCGGGTTAGTTAAGTGAGTTGGAACTGCTTCTCTTGTCAGTTAAGTGAGATTAAGTGAGCTAATGCACATCACTTAAATCTTGTGGAAATTAATGAGTGTGTGACATGTATATTTAGTGGTCTAGGTCGAACTATGTGGTCTCCCTTAGCTTATGACACCTATTTTAGCTATTTCTAGCTTTTTTTTACTAGAATTTCTATGTTGGAAATTCTATATATTCACCTCCTCTCTTCTTTTTGAGGATGGTTGCTCATGTATATTCATTTTTCATTAATAAAATTCTCTGATTTATGGAGAAAAAAATTTCTCTCATCTCTTGAATATCAGCAAATTGTTCGTGTTCAATTTAACTAGAATTCTATATCTATCGGGGTTTCTGCAGGAATTCTACATGGTATCAGAGCTAGATTGAATCTAGTGGATTGTACATGGTTTTATTTGTAGGTATATATCATCAGGAGGCACATAAAGAAGCAATGGATCATCTCTCTCAGCCCACAAAACGCATTCTAAATCCTTCAATTACTTCGAATGGAAGACATAGATCTCTCTACTCCTCCAAAGCAAAGGGCTTTACCGGGTAACAATGGGAACAGATAAATAACCTACTGTTGCAGCGGATAAGATAAAGTATTTCAATAAATTAGATGAAGCAATTGGGATGATATGCCTATCAATTTATAGAGATCTTCTCTTTCATGTCAATAGAGCCACTACTCCCGATGTGGTATGGACCACATTGGAAGGACTATTCGGCAAGAAGGATGCAATGAGAGTGCATCAACTAGAGAATGAACTCATATCCCTAAGTCTAATTCATTTCAGCAATATGAAAGAATTATTCACCAAGTTCAAATCCCTCCTCATTGAACTTAATGCATGTGGAGTCACAAAGAGGAAGAACAACTCATCCTTTCAATTATCTCGAAATTAGGCCCTGAATATTTTGTATTTGTGTCGTCTTTTCAAGCATCTAAATTGACTCAGGAAAAATGGAAAATGCCTCCATTGAATGATTTCATTGTAGAATTCACTCAATATAAATATAAGTTAGTCCAAATGGGTGCCATCAAGTGTTCCAAGAACCAAGCACATGTGGCTACTAATGCTCCAAAGAGCAGTGGAAAAGACAAGAAAAAAGGAACGGGTAAATTTCCTGAATCGAAGAAGGAGAGATCCGCACAATCTTCAGATAACTCTTCTGAGCCTAAGGGTAAGAGGAATAAGGAAAGAAAACTTTGCAGCTACTTTTCCAAAGGTTTTCATCCCGAATAAAATTGCATGAGGAAGACTATCGATGAGATGGCTAAGCAATTGCAGCAACACAATCTCACAGTGCCCGAAAATGCAAAGAAGAAAGATGATAACAGAACGGGAGGGAGAGAATGAGATAGTCATGATTTAATGGCTGTCACATCCACTCCATCATATTGGATCTTTTATTCATGTGCATCGAACCATATGGCTGCATCAAAATATGAATTTTCCTCCATCAAAGAAAGCACCAGATCCCCAATTTACTTGGGCGATGCCACACCCGCAAAGGTGTGTAGAGAAGGGATTGTTGATCTTGAATGGGGATGCTTCAAAAATGTGCTTCATGTTCCATCGCGGTATGAAAATATTCTCTCGATATATAATATCACTCATTCCGGCTCTGGAAGGAAGGTGAAGTTCGCTTCGGAGTCCGCAGTGATTACCGACATTTCCACAGGCTTATAGCTTGCACATGGAATTGCAGATCACGGTTCTCGTTTGTATTTCTTCTCCCACCTTGTTCCTAAATATATTAGCACTGTATTTCTGTCACAATCTAATGATATCAGCAGGTTATGGCATGAAATATTTTTCCATATAAACTATAAGTACTTGCATCAACTCAACAAGGAAAACATGGTAGAAGGATTGCCAGCTATTAAATTCACAAGCAGTGTATGTCAAGGATGCATTCTTGGCAAGAATCCAGAGAAAAAGTTTGACAAAGGGAGGGCACAGAGAGCTTCTTCACCTCTTGGGATGGTTTAAAGTGACATCACAAGCCCATTCCCACGGCCTCCAATCAATAAGGCTTGATATGTACTCACCTTCATAGATGATTTCTCTTGCTTTACTTGGGTATTTTTTTTGAAATTAAAATCAGAAGTATTTGAATGCCTTATAGAATTTAAAGCACTTGCTGAGAATGAGTCTAGGTGTAATATTAAGATAATCAATACTGATAATGGGGGGGATTATGTCAACAAATGTGTGTAGCAACTTTGTATTGATGCAAGTATACAACTACAACACAGTGCCATGTACACCACAGCAGAACGGTGTTGCGGAGAGGAAAAAACGGTCCTTAAAAGAGATGGCAATTTGTATGCTACAGTCGAAATAATTATATCCCAAGCTATGGGATGAAGCTATTAATTGTGCATAATACATTCATAACCAATTTCCTCACAAATCACTCAAAGGCACCACTCCTTTTGAATGTTGGACCGGTAAGAAACATAAGTGTCGCACTTTCGTATTTTTGGTTCACGAGCATGGGCTCACATTCTGACAGATAAGAGGAAGGCTTTGGAGATTCAAAGTGTTGAATGAATATTTATTGGATATCCTAAAGGTGTCAAAGGATATATATTGTTGGACTATCACACTAAAAATTTCATTCTAGCTTGAAGTGTGAAGTTTGAAGAAGAATCACTGCATGATTTTTCAGAAGACCCTGTTGAGGAACCACTTGTTGTCACTGATGAGGAGGAGTCAGAAAATTATTCAAGTACTTTATAGAATCCATTAGAGAATAATTTTTGGTATGATACAGAGTATGAGGAGAAGTTCATGTCTTCTCCAACTCATTTTCCAACTTGGGCAGATAAAACCCTGCAAGATGCGGGTGAACTAGTTGGTGATCCTGCGGATACAAGAATAACTAGATCACAGTATTTTGGGGCTCCTCAAGCCCTGGCTGCCACCGAACCTTTGCTTCCCATACATTGCTATATTTCACTTGGTTCAGTTCCAAATTCACACTCTAAGGCTGCTGGAAACCTACTCTGGGAGGCTACCATGGATGAAGAGTACTCTTCTCTTATGGACAACAACACATGGGACTTAGTTCCACTTCCGAAAGGAAGAAAGCTTGTTCGATGCCGATGGATATATCGAACAAATATTGCTGCATATGGTGAGATAAGCAAGTACAAATCTCGACTTGTCACAAAATGATACTCACAGGTACATGGCATAGACTACACAGAGACATTTGCACCTGTTGCAAAAATGGACTCCATTCGACTAGTTTTGGCCATTGCCTCTTCTTGCAGATGGGAAGTTCACCACATGGCTGTGAAGAGTGAATTTATTCATGGATATATCAAGGAGGATATCTATATGGATCATCCACAGGGATACATTCAAAACTCTTCCCTCGTTTGCAGATTAAATAAATCTTTGTATGGCCTAAAACAGGCTCCTAGAGCGTGGTATGCAAAGATGGATTCTTTCATGCATTCCATTGGATTCATTCGATGCAAATCTGATCTGAATGTTTATTTTATGCAACACGATGATTCCATTTTTCTGATATTACTTTATGTATATGACTTGCTGATGACAGGGAACCTTACTTCAGCTATTGATTCGGCAAAATCAACATTGCACGATTGATTTTCCATGACAGATTTGGGATTGTTGCACTACTTTCTTGGTCTTGAAGTTTCTCAGTCTACTTCAGGGATCAATATGGCATAGTCTAAGTATGCATCATATCTACTTGTCCACTTTCAGATAATAGAATGGAAGCCAACATCATCTCTTTTTCTTTTAGGGGTCAGATTTGAGGATGCGGGTACTACACCTTTGGTGGACAGTACATTATATCGGCAGTTGGTTGGGAGCTTGTTGTATATTACTCACACCCGACCCTATATCTCTTTTGCAGTAGGAGTTTGTTCTAGATATATGTAGGAGCCTCATGAGATTCACTGGAAATATGAAAAGAGAATCCTTAGATATGTGAAAGGTACTCCAGTTTTGGTATCTTTTATGTTGTAGATTGCCCACTTTCACTAATTGGGTACATAGATTTCGATTGGGCTGGCAATGGTATAGACCGCAAGTCCACCTCTGGTTATGTTTTCAGCTTTGGTTTAGGGCCATTCTGTTGGTCTAGAAAGAAGCAATCCATGATTTCTTTATCTACAGCAGAGGCAGAGTATAGAGGTGCAGTCAATGCAGCTACATGGGATGTTTGGTTGTGGGGACTTATCTCCGAGTTTGGTATTCAGTATCCACTTTCGACTGTCATATTTTGTGACAATCATGGGTCCATTCAAATATCGATTTATCCAGTTCATAGGCAGAGGACCAAGCACATCAAGATTCATATTCATTAAATCCATGAGATGATCCGTGACAGAGACATTTCACTGCAGTACTGACCCATAGAGAAGTAGGTTGCAGACATCTTCACCAAGTCCTTCACTAAAAAAAAAAATTCAGAACTGAGAGCTATGCTTGGAGTCGTGGAGACAACTGAGTAGGTCACTTTTGGCCACTCATCATTTTTTTTCCTCTTTTTTTTTTGGGGGGGGGAGTTTCCCACGAGGTTTTCCCTCTTTCCTCTTTTCATGAGGAGTTCTTTTATGTAATGAGTACCTAAAATGGCCAAGTTGTCGGTACTCAAATTTTTTGTCATTACAGTTAGGCTTAAGGGGGGGTGTTGGAGAATAACCCTAACTTACATTAGTTTATACCTATCTTAGACTCCTAGATCTTGGTTAATACATTCATTTACACTTTATTTCACCTAATTTGGCCACATAGAGAAGAAGGGCACCTCATCCCTAGATTTTAGGGAAAATTGTTATTTTTAGATCAAGTCTCAACTCCCGATTCTTGATTTTCTTGATTTATTCATGATTTATTCCAACTCCCCAATGAAAAAACTCATCTATTATTGGGGAATGAACACATCCTCTTTGAGTGAGAGATTTATTCCTTAATTAATGATTGTTGCAGTTACTATTATTAGTAACTACTATTTCGGGTCAGTTAAGTGACTTGGAACTCCTTCTCTTGTCAGTTAAGTGAGCTTAAGTGAGCTAATGCACATCAATTAACTCTTGTGGACATTATTGAGTGTGTGACATGTATCTTTAGTGGTCTAGTTCAAACTATGTGGTCTCTCTTATAGCTTATGACACTTATTTTAGCTATTTCTAGCTTTTTTTTACTAGAATTTCTATGTTGGAAATTCTATATATTCACCTCCTCTCTTCTTTATGAGGATGGTTGCTCATGTATATTCATTTTTTATTAATATAATTCTCTGATTTATGAAGAAAAAAATTTATGTCATCTCTTGAATATCAACAAATTGTTTGTGTTCAATTTAACTAGAATTCTAGTTCTATCGGGGTTTCTGCAGGAATTCTACAAACGATATGGTTGATTCACAATCACAACATTCCCAAATTATTCACAACAGTTACCCCAAACATAGTGATATATTAGATTGATAAGTCACAACAATTTCAAATGTATTCGATATATTGTTATGTGAATAATCTATTATTTCATTTTCACTAAAACAATTATATTTGATGTATAGTTTCAGTTTTAAAAGATAGAGAAATTCTTATAAGGTAGCGATATAGTTTCAATTTCATTCAGCGAATTCCTAAGATAGCAATTTCATAAGATAGCAAACAATTTTTAGTTTTAAATATTGATATAAGACAACGAATTCATATAGTTTCAGTTTTACAAGGTAGTGATATCAATTTTAAAGGAAGGCAATATATACTTATCTGATATTGGAATTGGAAAATATTTACAATGAGTTATTTGTATTGATAATAATTATTTTAATGTGCACAGAGTGATGTATATTGAAATAGAATGTGTTACGTAAATAATTTAATGTGTTGTATGAATGTCATAGTCATCTGGATTCCTCTCATTTTGTTGACTTGTCGATTGGGTGCTTGAGCTAGTCGTCTTGTGTTTCGACAATTAATTTGGTCTCCTAGCACGTTGAATCTTCTTGAGTTTTGGTCTAGATTTGTTATGTTGCATCAGGGTTACCCTCGCACCTATCGGCTTGTGAAAGGATGATTCATGATGAGGGGATCATTGTGCACCCCAATGGATAAAGGTGAATGATAACCTGGCTAGAGTTTGTGCTTCCCGATGTGGGTGTTGTTCGTTGTAATTGATATTGGCACTTGGTTTGTAATGCCTTAATGCATTTGGTTTTGCACGCCATAGAGGTTTCCAGTTACGGGTCATCAATTCATTATGTCGGGTTGGTTTATGTTGTCCTTTATCTTGTAGTTGTTGTCTTTCTTTTGTCAGGCAGGTAGTCATTTATATCTGTCTGGGATTATCACATGTTTCATCTAGTTTCCTGATGTGCTATTGTGTTGAGTCGTTGGTTTTTGTTGCCTGATATGTTGCATTGTGTTCGTCATCAAGTTGTGTTGTTTAATTGTTTTCATTGTTGCCTTCCTGCTTCAAACAAAAAAAAAATACACTTTCTTGTGTTGCTTGTAGTTGTAACGATGGGGCCTTTACAGTTCTCCATCTAGATCTGAAACTTCGGCAATGGTGGCTATGCAAAAAAATTGTCCGCCAAGGGTATGTGGCTTGGACACAATTTGTTGTAGATATTTATGAACGCTTTGATAATGAAACCCATCATTTAGTTCATTTGAAAAACTTGAAACAATATGGCATGGTGGAAGAATTTATAGATTCTTTTGAGAAATTTGATTTCCGCACATAGGGCATGTATGATGTTTTTTTGAAATAATTCTTTATCAGTGACCTCAAGGATAAATTGCAAACAAGTACGTGGAGAACTTGTTTTTAATATATACATTTTATTCCAAACACTACTAATACATATATATAGAATGCAAAATTGTTGCGAAGTAATGAAATTGATCACGTCTAAAATAGGAACTCCGAGGAGAATTTTTGTGGCTATCAAGAGCCGTTTATTTTAATAGAAGTTACACTAGTATGAGTGAATGACATATATTTTTTATTTTTATCAAATAAAATGAAAGGGGGATTAAATCCCACCCCATGTTCTTCAATTTTTAAATTCATTTTTAAGTTTGTGGTACTTGTTGAAAAAATGGTTTGCAAAAATGATTTTAATATTTTAATAGAAATGGTGAGAATTGGCCTGCAACTCATTTCACTCTACTTCACCTACAATGGACGTCGTTGCATCTATCTCTATGGGTTCTCAAAGTAGTGGGGATTTTCCGTCCTCCTCGGTGTCTAGGCCAGCCTCTCCTTGGAATTTTGGGGCCTCGAATTTTCATGAGGTTGTTCAACGGGGGGCCTCGACTTTTCATGACATCGTTCAAAGGAGATTTTCTCCTTCTTCGTCTCTTCTAGTTCATGAATCCCCTCTCCTTATCATTTTCATGGATCAATATGTTGAGGAGGAGGAAGAATACTACAAATGCGTGAATTTGGTGTGTTGTTTCAATGGTTTTTGGCCAAATTTAGATAATCTCAATAGTTGGATCTCGCCTACCTAGATTCCTATTATGTAGAAACAACCCTTCATTCATACTTGTGCTAAAGGATTTTTCATTGTTGAGTTCGACATTGAAGAAGATCATGATCTGATTCTCAACACCGGTCCATGGTTTTGGGGTAATTTGGGTTTTTGCATGAAGCCCTCGACTCCTTAATTCAATCGAGCTACTGACATTCTCTTATCAACTCCTACTTGAATAAGACTTACCAACCTTCCCTTGCATTTCTGGTGTTTACCTTCACTTGAAGCCATTGGTTCAGCATTGAGAATGCTCCACTTCGCATGTAGTGAAACTTCAAGGCACCACATCTCCATCTTTTCTTCTATTTGTGTGGAAATGGTATTCAGTAAAGGATTCCCACCGAAGTTATTCTTATTGGTAAAATTTATTCTTGGTCTCAGAAACTAGACTATGATAGATCCTCCTCGCGTTGGAGATCTTGTTTTGAAATAGGACATCTTGCAATCCATTGTCCCAAAGGGTCCAATAAGAAAGGAAAACCTCAAAAATCCACTTGGTGGGTGGGATCAAATGACAACCATAAAGTAATATTGAAGCCTCCTCAAGTTAGCAAAAAGACGTCTCAGCCAAATCCTCCTCTTCAGCCAATGAGTCCAAAATCCAATCAGAAGTTGGAGAAAGAGGCGTATTCCCGTCAAGATTTAGATGAGGGACATTGATTCCAGTCTTGTCCTCATCCATCAACTTCCTAGGAATATTAGGCTGATGATGTTGGGGTATTGGATGAGGAAACAATAGAAGATCGATATTAAAACAATCCAAGAAATGGAGACATCACAATTACCTCAACATTTTCAAATTAAGGTTGGATGGTAGTAATAAAGAAGTCATCACATGCCACATCTCAACCAATGGTAACACGAAGTCAAGCACGTAAGTTAGCCAAATCAGCCAGCTCCTCCCAACAGGTTAATTTAGATGTAGTGTGACTTCATTCTTATCCTAAGAGCTTTTTCTTTAGTGTATTGAGTAAGTTTGTTCTATGTGAAGTTTTCGTTTGAGTAATTGAAACATTCATTAGTATATTGTAATAGTGGTTTAAATGAGGCCCTGGATTGGCCTGAATTTTGAAGAACTTTGTAACTCCTCAGGGGTTTCGAGCTCACCTTTTTTATAATAAAAATTTCCCAATTTTTATAAAAATAAAAATAAAAAAATATTAGAGAATAAATTCTCAAACACAATTATATTTTCTTTCTCTATATGATGTAAACAATAATATGACATGTACTCCTTAAGCACTCATTGCTACTTTATAATACATATAACTACTTTAGTACTCATTGCTACTTTAGAATGTATATATACATGTTCAAACACGATTCTCTTGCCTCCTCTATAAGCAATAGAAAAAGTTAAAACTATTATGTTAAAAAGAGTTAAACAAAATAAAAAATGGGAATACAAAATGGGAGTTTGAGAGAATTTTTGAGCAATTTTATTTTACAATTTCAAAGGCCTTGAACAAAGATCATATATTCAAAGTTCCACTCAAAATTTTCTCAAAGAAAATCTATAAACCAATATGATAATGGGTTAATTTTCTATGAAAACAATGGAGCTTAAATGAAGATAATTCAATTTTAAGAAAAAGAATTTCAAAATCTTTTGCAAGTTTTTTTATGATAATAATTAAATTATTTTAATAGGTTAATTTTCTATGAAAACAATGTAGCTTAAATGAAGAGAATTTAAGATTAAAAAAAAAAAAAATTCAAAATCCTTTACAATTTTTTATGATAATAATTAAATTATATGAAAATAATGGACTTTAAATGAAGATTATTTAAGATTAAAAAATAAAAAATGTTTTACAAATTTTTATAAAAATAGTTAAATTGTATAAGTAGTAACTGATTTTTAATTTCACAATGATTTAATAGTAACATTGATGGCTTCATGCACCTATCATTTAATTTACTATAGAAGTGGGGCCAATATATTCTTCTCTTTTACGTTTAGTACAAGAAGTTCATTTTATATTCCACGTTAGATGCCACACTAAACTTAAAATTTGTAGAATGAGTTGTTCTCCATGTTATCAACACCAAATTCTCTCCACCATCATTTATGTTGGATTACTTAGAGGGGGCAGGGTGAATTAGTAATAGAGAAATTTAATCCTTTTTAACCATAAAATGAAAGTGTTATATCAATGTAGCATTATCATCCAATAGTTGTAGAGTAAATAAACAATGAACAAATAAGCAATCATACACATAAACAGTACGCCAGTTCTTTTATGTGGAAACCTAAAGCAGGAGAAAACCACTGAATGTTTTTACTTATATGTCTTTAATAATTACATTCATTGAAAACACCAGCTTCCTTTGTTTTCCAGTTGCAACTGGAAGGAGGCTCTAACCCCCTAGTTTCTCAGGATACAACATGAGGGAAGCTTCAACTCCCCAATTCTCTGGCTACAACTAGAAGAAGGCTACAACCCCCTATGTTCTTCGGCTACAACCAGAAGGTGGCTACAACCACCTGTCATTGCCGCATCCAACTGCCATGTCATAGAAGTAGAATGATGGAACCACCATCGCACTATCATTGTGGTATATACTGTTGCAAACATGTACCAATCAACCTACACCAACAAACTTATAAAAACTTGTAACAAAAAAATTGTAATCAACCTGTACCATAAACAAGTGAAGAAACCATGCACCAACCTATACCTTAACATGTACCATCAATGAGTGCATCAACCATGCACAAAATATGCACTAATCATGCATCAAATACATAAACTATGACTCATCAAGATGTACCAACATCATCAACTATACACCTGATGTATGTGTCAACTTATCAACTACTTGTCTCAACCATGTACCTCAACCAAAATACATCATAAATTTCATCATCCAAATGTGATTTGTAACTTTCTAATAGACCTGGTGTATATGATCACATACCTGCAAACCTTCCTTAACTTTAACAACAAGAGAATATATGTTTCATCAAACTTTACTTTAGTCTCACATGACTAATTTTGGATTAGCCAACAACTCTAACTTGAAATAATCATAACTATGTACTTGTAATGAATACATATCTAAAAATAGTACACAATGTTCCTTAGTGTGGTTTATGGAATTCCTCTAGGTTTCACTCCTTGGAACCTCTCATAAAAGATGTTGAATTCTGGCTTATTCTAGAGAGTGATCTTGCAGAGTGTGCCCCACACAGAATATTTGTTGTATGGATTGGAAAATGGTACAAAGAATACTAAAGATTGTACTCTAACCAATACATTTGGTATTACTTAATTTTGATCTGTTATGAATAATTTCTGATGTTTTTACCCAAAGCACATGTTTTAGACTAGCTTCGGGACTAGCCACAAACCCTATTTTCCACGGAGTGTAAATCCAAAATTACAATGACCCACAAGCTGAATTGTTTATCACAACCACTTGGATATGTTTCCTAAATGATCTCCATATTTCACAGTCTGAATCATTCTATAAAAAATGTTATTGCAAAAATGGTGAGATGACCTGTAAATAACATACCTTAGAAAGCATCATCAAAAGAATTTATCCTCCCTTGAATTTCGGCCTTCTTTACTTCACCTTCCCTCCGAAATTTGCCTTAGTTATACTTTGGTTACCTCAATCACTTATAGATATTCAATATGCTCAAGTGTAATTGAAATGAGAGACCCTTGCCTCTTATTTATGATTTTATGTAGCTTCCTCAAGGGGTTACCTTCTTACCATCTTAAACCACTTTCCTTATTTTAGGGCTAACACACTTCTAACCACTTATACACATAGTAATTTCTCCATTAACTTTATTATTTAAATAATTTGTTTTGTATCAACTTTGACTTATAGCACACTCATCACTTCACTTTATTATTTAAATAATTTCTTCTTTGCAACCACTTTGACTACTTTGACCTTTTGGGGCTTCTAGATGATTGATGAGGGTTCTCCAACATCATATGGCCATAACTCTCTAGCCGTGAGGAGTTATGTGATGTTCCACATACCACTGAAAATGGAATGAAATGTACTATCCATGTAGAATAGTATTATTCAAATAATTTCTTTTTGCAACCACTTTGACTACTTTGACCTTTTGGGGCTTATATATGACTCACGAGGGTTCTCCAACTTCACATGGTCATAACTCTCTAACCGTGAGGAGTTATGTGATGCTCCACATACCACTGAAAATGGCATGACATGTAATATCCATGTAGGATAGTCTTCCCTTCAAATATATTAAAACTCATACCATTATACATCAAACAAACTTGGGTCCATTACCCAAACCTTTGTGCTGCCAGAATTCTCTACCAGACTTTCTTCAAGGGTTTTCATCAATGAAAACCAACCCAAATAATCAACAATTTCAACTCAACATAAAAAAAATGAATAATCTATCAAACTTTGCAATTGAAGAATCTTTAGGATCAACTAGGATAGCGTTTGAACTCTTCTCTTATAATTATCATGTAATTTTCATGTTGTTTTGGATGAGGAATGGGCATTCCAATTTTTTCATGAAATCAAATATTTGAAAGAAAAGTTGAGATATCTTACATCCAAGGGAATCAGAAGCCACAATCAGGTTTCAATTCTATTTTTATTAAAAGTGAGACTATCTTTTTGTGTCAAGTGACAATCTATAGTTCTCATTATCTTGATGAATGTGTCTACATGAATTCCACACAATCCTTTATTCTTTTTAAGTTTAACATCTAGTATTTATTTGAGCATAAGATCCCCTCTCAAAACAACATAGATACTAATTGTATCTTCCCAAATATATAATATGAAGGCCATCCTCTCCATTCTACATTACTAGAAACAACTTTTCTCACCTCATACAACAATACTTGAGTTGTGTCACTGTGTTGTTTATTAGTAAAATAGAATATTCAGAAAAAAAATAACAAAATATACTAAGATTTATAGTAGAAATGATAGATTATAATAGAAATAGGAAATTGTTGAAGAATGAGAATACCACAAATAATGATACTTTTATTGATGAAAGGAATGCTCACATGCCTCTTTAGTGGGGAAACCCCCATATGAGTAGAGTTCCATTTACAATATGCTTCAAAAGAAATCTCATTACATTTCTTATACTTCATTCTATAGTTTTCTATATAACCAACTAGGAAGATTCTAGTAGCTGGAATCTTGTAGTAAGTCGTCTTACAATTATCTCTCTTACACTATATCCACTACATGTTCCTTATTCAATAGAGATGTCCCTAATGCATAGAAACATATATATCTACTTAAGGGGCTTATATTAGAACACTAACATGACCTCTCCCTCCCCCCACCTCAACATTGGATATGAGGGAATTGTTGAATTATATCTATTGGTTCCCATGTGGTATCCTCAAGTTATGCATCCTTCCACTATATCATTACCTCTTGTATGGTGCACTAGCATAGAATCCTCTCTCTTTTATAGATAAATTCCTTTGGATACAACCAAATGGAACCTTATTCATCGATTTTTTGGAGGAACGTTTGAATACGAGAATAAGAGTTGACCACTTTATTTAAGGAGACATGAAAAATTGGATGAATTTTAGAGTCACTGGGAAACCCCAATTTCTAAGCCACTTACACAATATGCTTGAGAAATTTATAGGGTTGATAAAACTTAGGATCAAGCTTATAATGGTGGTTGTGTTTAAGTGAGATCTTCTCACTAGGATAATGAAGGAATTCCTCATCTTGTTTCTCAAAATGGAATCCATAATAATGTTGATCAACCTATTACTTCATCTATTTTTGAGCCATGATGCAATTATCCTTGAGAGTATGGAGTGTGTTGAGTTCATCTATCTGGATTCTATTGACTTATTTCATATTAGAGACTCCTGGTAATTAGGATAGTATTTATGGGGGATTATGGCCATATAAAGCCCTAAAGGGATTCATTAGAATGGAACCATCACAAGTTGTATAATACCACCATTCATCTAGAGGGATCTAATCAACCAATTGGGATTGTCTCTATAAAGTAAAGAATCACAAATATGACTCCAATAACTTATTGATGTCTGGCTGCAAGCTAATGGTCGTGTTTCATGACATGTTAGCGGCAATGCAAACATGCAAAAACAACAACCTATTAACTTGGAGAGATTATTCAAGTTACTTTTACAATGAATTTGAATATAGTGTAAAAAGATGAAATGTAATAAATTGTATTAGATTTTAGAATATAAAATTTTTATTTATAGAATTTGTGTAGAATTATGTGAAATTTGAGTTTTTTAATAGTGTTATGTTATTTTTGAAGAAAAATATAATGCATGTGTTTCTGTTAGTGCAAGTGTTGAGCACCTTACTGATGAAATTCATTAAAATGGTCGTTGTGTGTAAGTGAGATATTTTGATAATGATAAGGAAGGAATGCCTTGATTCTCCTTTGTCAAAGTGGAATTCAGATTGATGTTGATTAACCCACTACTTCATCCAATCTATAGCCATGAACATATTATCCTTCAGAGTATGGAGAGTGTTGTCTTCATCTATGAGGGTTCTATTGACATATTTCATCATAGAGACTCATGGTAATTAGGATAGTATTGATGGGGTATTATGGCCATAGAAAACCCTAAAGGGATTCATTTGAGTGGAACCATCACAGGTTTTATTATACCACCATTCATATAGATGGATCCAGTCGACCCATTGGGATTGTCTCTCTAAAGTAAAAAAACATAATATGCTTCCAAGTACTTATTTATGTGTGGGTGTAACATAATGATGGTGTCTCACGACATGTTAGTGGCAATGCAAACATGGAAAACAACAACCTATTAGCTTGGAGGGATTATTCAATTTACTTTAACAATGAATTTGAATATGGTGTAAAAATGTGAAATGTAGTAAATTGTATTAGATTTGAGAATATATAATTTGTGTATAATTATGTGAAATTTAAGTTTTTGAATAGTGGTATGTTATTTTTGAAGAAAAATATAATGCATGTGTTTTTGTTAGTGCAAGTATTGAGTACCTTACTCATGAAATTCATTAAAAAATCAAAATTGTAGAAAACACATTGTTCTAGTGTGAGGTATTTTTTCATAATTTATAATATCAATTTTGAATATTTTTTAAAATTATGAAAGTCATTATATCCTTGAAATTACAAGGCCTTTCATTAGTGCAGGGTAGAAGGGTATTAACATTATCAAACAATTTTTTATTTTTTATATATTGTAGATCTCAATCTATTCTAGTGTGTCATATAACCTATTTTAAAAATGGCCAAGCTCATAAAACGTTATAGCAAAAATAAAAGAGGAGTTCTTTTAGGATTTACCAGGAAACATTGGATAAATTTAGAGTCACTAAGAAACCCCAATTGCTAAGCTACTTACTCAATATGATTGAGAACATTATAGGGTTGATAAAACTTAAGAAAAATATTATAATGGTGGTTGTGTTTAAGTGATATGTTGTTATAAGGATAATGAGTGAATGTCTCATTGCGTTTATCAAAATGACATTCAAAATGATGTTAATCAACCCACTACTTCATCTAGTTTTGAGCCATGACCAGATTATTTTTTAGAGTATGGAGAGTGTTGGATTCATCTATGAGGCTTTTATTGACGTCTTGCATCTTAGAGACTCCTGGTAATTAGGATAGTACTGATGGGGGCTTATGGCCATAGAAAACCCTAAAGGGATTCGTTTGAGTGGAACCATCACAAGTTGTATTATACCACCATTCATCTAGAGGGATCGAGTCGACCCATTGGGATTGTCTCTCTAAAGTAAAGAATCACAAATATGATGCCAATCACTTATTGATGTGTGGGTGCAAGCTAATCATGGTGTCTCATGACGTGTTAGTGGCAATGCAAACATGAAAAAACAAAAACCTATTAACTTGGAGGGATTATTCAAGTTACTTAACAATGAATTTGAATATGGTGTAAAAAGGTGAAATGTAGTAAATTGTATTAGATTTGAGAATATGTAATTTTATTTATATAATTTGTGTATAATTATGTGAAATTTGAGTTTTTGAATAGTGGTGTGTTATTTTTGAAGAAAAATATAATGCATGTGTTTCTATTAGTGCAAGTGTTCAGTACCTTACTCATGAAATTCATTAAAAAAATCAAAATTGTAGATAATTCATTGTTCAAGTGCGAGGTCTTTTTCCATAATTTATAATATTAATTATATATATATTATGAAATTCATTATATCCTTGAAATTACAAGGGCTTGCATTAGTTCAGGGTACAAGGGTCTTAACATTATCAAACAATTTTTATTTTATTTTTAGATTGTAGATCTCAATCTATTCTAGTGTGACATATAACTTATTTTAAAAATGGTTAAGCTCATAAAAAGTTATTGAAAAAATAATAAACATAGTTACCAACTTAACGAGAACTCTACATAGTTCTCGTTTTTTGGAGGGTCACATTGTTTACCCCATTTTTAAAAATGGTGCTATCAGTAGCACCCCCCCTCCCTTTTTAGGTGGTTTTTCTAGATTTAAAATTTTCGATCCACAATGTTTCCACATTATTTTTTTAAATGATTATTTTTCATCTATTTTCAAATTTTTTATTTTTATTTTCAACCATGCTTTTAGTCATTTTTTCGTGCTTTTTTCAATCTTAAAAATATGTTTTACCATTTACTTTTTTGAAATTATGATTTTTCATATAATTATGTCTCCTTAATTAATTTATTGTTCCATACTTTTAAAATATAGTGGAAAACATCATTTTTAACACATTGTTTACCTTTACTTCAATTCATAGAAAATAATTGTAGTTAAATATGTAACATCCTGCTCTTGTGCACTGAGAGAATTTATTCATTGAGGACACTTTCTCTTAGGTGATCTAGATTTTATGCTATTAAAATATTGATTTTGATTATGAGGCGTTATGGGTTGATGACATGTTGTTTTATTGCATTGACATAGACAGGTGTTATTGACTCAATTTTACTGAGTGTGCAGGATTTTGGACCTCAAAGATGTAGAGGCATCGATGGAACCCCTTGGACTCTGGATCGATTCCGAGAGTGTACCATTGTGGTTTGATTGTTTTATTTTCATATTAGTGCATCTGACTAGATGATATGATATGGATTTATTCTGGCATGATTCATTGAAGATGCAGGATGACAATAGTTTGTCGACTAGACTTACATGTGTAATAAAGGGGTCACGTATGAATACCAGATATGTTGAGGGAGAAGTGTGGAAAATAGCCCTACCACAACCTACTAGCACTCTCGCCATGGCTTGAACTGTAGGTTAACGTTTACCTAGTTCGAGAGGACCCACGATGTCGTGAAGGAAGACTACGATAGTCGCTCACGATGATTCTAAGGGGCATGCAATAAGGTGGGGGCCTTATTCCTTAGAGGCCCTTAGTCTCCCACAAGTTCACCTGAAGGAGTATTGACTCCAAGGGTTTTTGATGTCTACCAAGTTAGTCAAGAGGCGAATGGCACCCTTGGAGCATGTGGTGCATATTGAAGGGAATGTCGCACAAGAAAAATGGAAAGAGGCGAGTGGCACCCTTGGAGCACGTGGTGCGTCCTGAAGGGCACGTCACACAAGAAAAATGGAAAGAGGTGAGTGGCACCCTTCAAGCATGTAGTGTGTCTTGAAGGGCACATCGCGCAAGGGAAACAAATTAAGGCGAGTGGCACCCTTGGGGCACCTAGTGCATCCTGAAGGGCACGTCGCGTTGTTGATGATAAATAAATGAACCTAGATGGCCTTATGATGAATAATGTGTTAAGAATTTTTAAAAACAAATTCCCTAATAAAATGTCACCCAACACGAAAATTTAAGGTCTAAGTCTAAATTATGCTAGTGGTAAAATTTTATCTATCTTTAAAAAAAATTAAAAAAAAAAAAATAAATAATAATTACACTCTTCGTTAAATCTTGTAACAATAAGGGGGTAAGCAATTTAAATGATTCATAAAAATCTGTTAGGGTTAAAAAAAAGGAGGGGGGGAATAATTGTTTTATTATTTTATGATAATATAAAATTATTAACTAAAAAGGGAAAAAGGAAAAAGGGGGTTAATTTCTACACTTGCCAATTTGAGTCCTAAATGAAAAGGGGAAAGAGGGAAATCTAAAACATTTAGGAAACTACGAAAAGAGGGAAACATAAGAAGAAAAGGGAAACCCAAGGGAAAAAGCAGAAAGTCAAACTTAGTAAGGTATCCACCATTAAGAACTTTCTAAATTAAAACTGAACTAGTAAATTGATAATGGGGAAAGTCATTAAAACCTGTAAGAGAATTTGGGGACACCTAGGAGCGATTCTAGGAGTGACTCTAGGTGGGTGAGGGAAACAAGGGAAATAAATTAATTAAAGAAATTAATTTGTGGAGGAATGAAGGGGATGGGTGACACTTATACTGGGAGGAATTTTTAGGAATTAATTTTTAAAACTTTAATTAAATGATATTTTAGGAGAGTAAGGGACTTCGAAACTCTATATAATGAAGGAAGGAGAAGGATAAATGATCTCTTCTATTTGCGTAACGTTACACTGCAGAAATCTCTACTTGACTAACTTAGCTTGTGGGAGTTGGGATACCCAACTCGGTGAGGAGTGGTAGCTCGGCCTTGCGATGCGAGCTGGGAGCTAGTGGATTCTCTGGTTAACGTGTGTGGTCCCTTTGCAGCTTGGGGGGCTAAGGGGGAAGAAGAGTACCCCTAGAATTGGATGGGAGGTATCGATGAAGTCTCGTCGATCGGCAAGTAGGATTTGCACGGAGCGCACTGGATGTCAAATCGAAGGGACGATTAGGCAACAGTACACATTCTTCATTTTTGTATGGTATATTGTTGTAGGAATTATGATTTGGAGCTACATGTTTATTTGGGAAGATAAACTGATTGTCTAGATTGATGACTAAAATTTTTTTATAGCCTAGCTGGATGAGTGACTGATTTTCCCATGACCTTCATTCTTGCATGTCGTGACCGCCCTGTGGTTTTGATTGTGACCCTATTGGTTGGTTTTCCCTTCGTCCCCAACTCATCAGTCCTCACCTAAGCAATCGTCTAGGAGCCTGATCTACGATCGTCGCTTCGACATTAATAGAACTATAGATCTCAACGCCCTTCTTTTCGATGCGTGGATGACGAGCGAAGGATGTTCCTGTCATCCATCCACCTCTGTGATTGTTTATCCTTTCTCTCAGTGAACCTCTTATTACATTCTACATTGATCTTGTGTTGATTGATGAATCCCAATGCCTTGATTTGTAAATATCAACATGTAATATGTTAGTGTCTGCACTTAATTCTGTTGTGGTTGCGATTTCATTGTGTCTGCGATTGAAATTTTGACAATGAATTGAATGTTATTGAGGGATGCATTTAACCCTGTTGATTATGAATCGAATATATATCAAGGAATACGCTTTATATGGATTGTGTGACTGAGTTTGTTTTCCCTTTTCCATTCATTGACTGTGAATTTTTATTTTATTGCATTTTTATAAACTTATGGAATCGTTTTCCCTCCCATCAAATATTTGTCTGTTCAAATGGCCAATCTCTGCGATTTGTGTAATTTCCTGGGATCCAACCTATCCTTTCTCTTCATTTTATTGGTAGAATCCACTGCTGCGATTGGGTGTTTTTATTATTATATACCTTCATCGAACTAGTTTAATCAGTGAGTATTTTCATTATTGGATATTTTACTTGTCATTTTATATGATAATGGTCATTTGATTGTATTTTAAATATGTATGGAAAGTGACGTGGCTGATGTGTTAATAGCTATGATATTGGTATAACTCAAAATTTGTAGGAGTGGAATCCATTAAAATTCTAAAAACTGTTAAATTTAATTTTCAAAGTTAAATACGAGAAGGATATTCCTAGAATTTCTTATAACTAATGCAAATGGAATGGGGGAATAGCTCTTTAGGAATTCACTTCTTGCCCTTGTCATTGATACCCCTTGGTCTAAATTTTCTTCATCTTATGTTTTTTTGGGGGAGAAAAATGAACCAGTTCAATGTGCTTGATCGACACCCTCTCTTGCCACACATTACAGTCATGTTTAAACTCGATTCTTGCCCATGAACTCAGTCGATCCCAAGAGTTGAAGTTAAACCTGTGTTCACATTCCTTTACAACCTACTTAGCCTGATACGATTTAGTTCATTTTCTTGGCAAGACTGTCTAGAATAACTCTTCCTTTAAAAAAAAAATGGAATTTCGTGATCCTTCACCCAGAAAACTGCGCCCAGAATTGGTGATATCTCCCTAGTGAGGCTATCATTTACCTTAGTGCCTTCCTGGTGTTTGATGCCTTCCAGATGGCCTTACTTTCAATTTTTCCCCTTGAAGCTTGCCTGTATCACTAGGAGGTGCGATTGTGCTGAATATTGTCGGCGAGGAGGTTTAGGGTTGATTCTGGAGATGGATTTTTTCCTAAATTCATGGGCTTGTCCATGCGGTTCCCGGTAATAAATTTACGTTTGATCAGTTTGCTTGCTAACTACCATCTAACCTGCCACACAAAGCATTTTCTTTTAATCTTTGTCTCATTTGAATGGCTGTTAAATTTGGAAACCCCTCTATCTAACTGCCAATTGCAGTACAAAATGAGAAGTCTGGGTTTAATTACTTGTTGTTTAGCGCTTGAAATTTTTATTGTGGAATAGAAATTGTCAAATAGAATTTATTGTTTAATAGAATTTACTATTCAATGGAATTGTTAAATAGCATCGACGTTGCTAGTTATTATTAGAATTTACTAATTCATTGATGAATATAATAGTTCCATTATTTGGCATTATAGGCCACTGGTTGTTAAAAGAACTTGCTAATTCATTGTTGTTTAAGTTTTCCATTTCACGGATTATCAACAATTACAAATTCTGGTGATGTACATCGTTGGTTATTTTAGAAACTACTAAATCATTGATGATTTTAATTTGCTAGTTCGATGGCTAGGTAAGCTACTTGTTAATTTAGATTTTGCTACTAGCCCAACAAACCTTTTGGGAGGAATCAGTTACTTAATAAATGATGGATGGATGGATGAGCAACATGCTAGCTAACGACCACATGAATGACTGAAGGGAGGATTATCTATTGTTAGTGATATTCGATTTAATAACGTTAATTGTTCTTGTAGCCTTAATCTAGGAACTTACCCGATGTAGGAAACTATTAGCGTAAGGAGAAGGTGTAACATCCCGCTCTGGCACACTTACAAAACTTATTCTTTGAGGACACTTGCTCGCAAGTGATATGGATTTTTATGATGATAAAACTTTTTCCTTCATTATGATGCGTTAAGTTAGATGATAGGGTGTTTTTACTACTTTGATGTAGACAGGTGCTGCTGACTCAGTTTCATTGAGTGTGCAGGGTTTCGGACCTTGAGGATGCAGAGGCATTGGTGGAACTCCCTTGGACTCCAGATTGAGTCAGGGAGTGGGCTATTTGGGTTGTTTCATTTACGGTGATATTGCTTTGTTTTGATGATATGCTATTGATTTTTGATATGTTGTTGACATGATCTGACATGATGGTTGATGATGCAGGCTGATGATAGCTTGTCGACCAAGACTCACATATGGAGTAAAGGGGCCACACATGATTTCCAGAGAGGATGAGGGAGAGGTGTGGATAGCAGCCCTGCCATAGCCTACTAGCACTCTCGTCGTGGCTCGAACTGTAGGTTAACGATTACCTAGTTCGATAATATCCACGATGTCGTGAGGGTAGACTGCGACAGTCGCTCATGATGATTCTAAGGGGTGCGCAATAAGGTGGGGGCCTTGTTCCCTAGAGCCCTTAGTCTCCCACAAGTTCACCTGGCAGAGTGTTGACTCCAGGGGTTATAGATGTATACCAATCCGTCAAGTCAGTGAGTGGCACCCTTGGAGCACGTGGTGCATCCTGAAGGGCACATCGCGCAAAGAAATACAAGTCAGCGAGTGGCACCCTTGGAGCACGTGGTGCATCCTGAAGGGCACGTCGCGCAACAAAAGAAAACGAGGCGAGTGACACCCTTGGAGCACGTAGTGCGTCCTGAAGGGCACGTCACATTGATGATGATGTTGAGACAAACCTAGATGACCCTAAGACCTTAACGCCTGACGAAGATCCTAAGATGACTCCCCTAATTAATTTTCGCCCATCTCAAATCTGAACCTAAATTTAAAACACCTCTAAGATAAAATTTTGACTAGCCTTAAGTGAAGACCCTCCAAAAAAAAAAAAAAACT